>APFE030817326.1:0-30191 GCA_000404065.3 Pinus taeda | reverse complement strand
CGCCGCAGGAGGCGCTGCAGGAATTCTCCGCAGGAGTCGCTGCAGGAGGCGCAGGAAGTCGCCGCAGGAGTCGCTGCAGGAGGCGCCGCAGGAAGACGCCGCAAGAGACGCCGCAGAAGGTGTTCTGGGTTTAGTTTTCTATTATTGTGGATCTGGTTATCTGGGTGACTTACTTGTACTTGATGATCATTTGATGTTTATGGATCCAGTATGAAAATTGGATGAAACGTGGCCTTTCAGATTATGTGTTGTGCTTCAGTGTATCCAGTATGAAAATTGATGAAACATGGTACCTGGAGGAGAGAAGATTGTAGGCCAGCGCCTACGTACTAGTACTTAAGATAGTACAAAAGCAAAGGGGAATCTTTGGAGCATTGTAGCAGGTAGCAGCCTGCGTACTAGTAAATGGATCGGCTAGTACAAGAGCAAAGGGGGTTGTAGCTCCCGTACTGGTATAAGACTGCACCAGTACAAATATTGTAAAAGGATTTTCTTATTAAGAAGAAGATTGAAATGACTTGCAGCAGGTGGTTTTCTCCCGCATTGGGTTTCCACCTTATATCATGGTGTTCATGTGTGTGCCTTATGTGTGATGATCTATTCTATGTTACTGCATCTGTTAACTGATAACATGGTTGATAAAGTTCTAATGCACTCATTGAAGATCAATTAACTTAATCATAAGAAGTTGTGAAAGTAGCATATATGAATCAGAGTTTGGAAATGAAAAATTTTTATTATTGTAATAATATTGATTCACCCCCCCCCCTCTCAGTATTATTTCAAATTTTTGTCTTGCCCAGTGACTGTAGAAACCCTAACAAAAGAAAGAGAGAGAGGCCCAAAACTTCGATCTTGTTCTTGTTCTTTTTCTTCGTCCTTTTCCAGCTTCTATCTTGAGGAGATCGAACTTGCTTGAGAGTGTGTCCAAATGAGATATAGTTCCTTCTTATTAATAGGCTTTTGAGGGGTACAAATTGCTATCTTTAGGTCGACTTGTCCCTTCATGTAGGCCGACTTAATATTTGCACCATGACTGAGGTCTTGGAGGGTCTTTTGACTGAAATAATTTTTCTTTACAATATGTAAATTGTAATGTTCCCAAAAGGGTCTTTCATACATGACAATGACTCATTTGACTTGTAGACTCAATGACAAGCCCTAGAAGCACTCAATGGGTGCTTGAGCTAAAAATAAATCTCACTTGAGCATGAAACGCATGCCTCAAGGATAACAATAATAAATTTATTGTTCTCTTTTTATTAAATACATAAAATCATGATTACATATGTCATTATGAAGACCAAACCTAGTTACATATCTCAACACCTTGAAGTTGCTAAAACTCTAATCTTCGTATGTGTGAGAGAGAAAGACCCAATTTTTTTTTTTTCTTCTTTCTTCTTGAGTTCTTCTTGCCTTCTAAACCCTCACACTTGCTTCCTTGACACTGCTAGCTTCAGATCGAACTTCTTGATGAGAGAGATCTAATAAATGATGAAATGGGGTCGAAGTTGCCTGTATTTATAGCCTTTCCATGAGGTAAAATTCCCTTCTTTAGGCCAACATGTAGTTGCCAGGGCCGACTAGTACTTGGAGGTTTCTAAGACTTCCTAGACTCAAAATCAACATCTTTTACATGTTACAACTTGCTCGAAAGGGTTTTATATAAATGATAAAGACTCTTTCGACTCAAGAAAATTATTCTTTTGACATGACAAGCCCTAGAAGCATGAAGAACATGCTTTACCTAAATGACCATCAAAATAAAGCATGAAACACATGCTCAAAAATAATACTTTTCTTTCTTATTTTTCTTGTAACATAAAACATACATAATGATTTGAGTACATTTACAATTATGAAGACTAAAACTAGTTACATTTTCCAACAGTTGGCAGCCCATGAAAGGGAGGATATTAGAGCTTAGCAAGTCATCATGGATGTTTTGAAGGATCACCTAATCCCTCATTTGGCAGAGAAGAAGATAGCCAAGGAGATGTTCAAAGCTCTAGCAGACTTGTTCCAGAGTGACAACATGAACATGAAGATGGTCTTGAGAAACATGCTCGGATCAATTCAGATGTCAAGGTAACATTACTGGTTATTTCATGAGGATAAACTAGACATGGTATCGACTTGCAACCATTGGGTAGAAAGTGGAGGATGCAGAGCTCGTAAATGTGGCATTGAATGCTTTTCCCAAATCATGGGAACCATTTGTGAAAGGAATTTGTGCTCGGGAGAAACCTTCCAATTGGGAGAGACTTTGGGATGATTGAATCCAAGAAGAGACTCAGGAGGATTCTAAGGCCAATAGGTAGGGAGATGGAGAAGAGAATCTGGCCTTGGTCAGTATTCCCAAGAAGGGAAAAGGGAAGGGTTCCAAGGGTTACAGTGAGTGGGCAACTTCTCAACGAGGGAAGAAGGACTTGAGCAAGTTGAAGTGCATCATTTGTTACAAAAGTGGGCACCATGCATCACAATGTCTAGTGAAGAAGGGGAAGGTGAATTGAAGTACACAACGACATCAACAAAGGTTCAACTTGATGAGCTTGTTATGAAAATTGAGGACTTCTCATTTGTCTACTGTCTATCTACTAGCACCATTGCAAGGAGTGCTTGGTACTTGTATAGTGGTGCATCACATCACATCACAAGACATAGGCGTGAGAGCTATTTAGAAATCTAATGGAGAAAGACTCAAATTTACATGTTCAACTTGGCAATGATGTGAAGTATGTAGTGAAGGGGGTTGGAACTATTAAGTTTCAGCTAAAGTTCAGAGGGATGTTGGAAGCCAAGGATGTGTTATTTGTACTAAGACTAAAGACGAACTTGCTTTCAGTCTCAGTGATCATGGACAAAGGATATGAGGCTATGCTTGGGAATGGGTAGTGATTGTGGACAAAGTATATGAGGTTATCTTCAGGAATGGGCAGGTGCTCATTTGTTGATAGGAGTCTAGCCCAGATACAACAGTGGCCATCAAGGTTAGAGAACAACATATACGGGTTGAGGGGAAATCTTGTTTAGGTGTTGGTACATGGTAGTGGCAACCTATATAAGGACTTGTTCTTATATAGCAAAGAATATTGATGTGAGGCAATGATCTATATGACAATGATAGATAGATGAGTTGCTATTGGATTATATGATGGATGACAAACATTATGACTGGGATGTGACATTGATGAATGGCTTCATTCTAATATCAATGATATGACAATTTATGGTTATGATTCTTGTCCTTGTTTATGGCAGTGATGTCACTGTTGTGACACAGTACCTCTATGGAATATGTGACATTATATATGACAGTGAAGTGATGTCCATGATGCATATGATAGTAATGCTTATGAAAATATTGATTGAAGTTCTTGTGACAAGGATAGGAGGGCTTGTGAATACCTCCTTGAGAAGTATGTCTGTCACTATCTTATGAGGATCTAGTATGATCCAAGATTGGTCCTAAGTGGCCTAATGTGATTAATAATGAAATACTTATGTCTCATGATATTTGTACATTATATCTTAGCTAAACATTTGATGCGTATATAAGAAGAAGAATCTAGTTGGGTTTTTGGTCTCTAACCTAAATGTTGGTGTCTCTATTGTGTATGCTTTTCTTTTGTTGTTCCTTATTGTTCCGTTGCATTGTTGATGTTATTGTTCTCTCTACATAATTGCTAATGATGATATAATGTTGTGGGGTGAATGTAATGTGAAAAATGTTGAAAAAGTTTAGAAATGCAATTATCTACAACAAAGAACAAACTAACCCTAAAAATTAACATAGACCAAAAGCTCAAAAAGTGTGAAATAATCCATGAATGGCCTCGAAAGATGTGCCACAAAAGTCTTCTCAAATAGTGTGAAGATTTTCCTTAGAATGGGCTACCGAAATTCTCCAACAGGAGGCCTCAGAATATGCTTATAAAATCCACAATGAGCTTAAGATCAATCATAGAATTGGCCCCTGTTTAACGAGAAGATTATCATATAAGATTAGACATTAAGCTCACACTATCTTAGAAAAATTTGGCCTTATACTCTAGAGCAATGTGACTATGCATGACCTCAGAAGATTAGACAATACTTGAAAGATTAAGCGTGAAATTGATAATGTTTGGGAGAGATCCGAGTCTCAATTTATAGAAGAAGAAGGGTTTTCTAGAGATGAGCCGACATGGCCTTAAGCCCTGAGCTGACCAAATTTGAAATTGAATGTTTAAATTCATAATTTTTGGAGTCGACCTTAACCACCCTTTGAGGCATATTTAATGACGATTTTATTTTCTTAAAGAGGATCGCCTATGGTAGCTTAAGGCCCATAAAATTTATCTAGGGCCGATATGGCCTTAAGCCTTGAGCTGACCAAATTTGAAATTGAATGTTTAAATTCATAATTTTTGGAGTCGACCTTAACCACCCTTTGAGGCATATTTAATGATGATTTTATTTACTTAAAGAGGATCGACTATGATAGCTTAAGGCCCATAAAATTTATCTAAAATGCCATTTTTAATTAGTCAAGAAGCCCAAATTTAACCAATCATCAAGTTGTCATTAGCATCTCAATTTGGGGACCATAACCACACATTCGGGACTCAAATTTTGATGAAGCATATCTCCTCAACCACGAGGAGTTATGGGGTGTGCCATCTACCATTGGAATTGACACGACGAGGATAATCTAATGCTGATGGTATTACTTGGAAAGTCACTGATCTTCCCTGTCATTTTCTTCATCTAAAGCGAGGCTTCTTCTGGTCGCTGCTTGGGTTGATTTCAATGATCGAACATTGCTTGGAGATATTAAAATACACAGATGAATCATTCTGTCTATTTTAGCTTTTCTTGGTCCAAATCCTGATACAACTTTTAGTGGGGAAAACATCCACTCATGGCAAGCAGCCAGGTTTATATCAACACCAACTTGATTGGTTATTGTAACCATCACCTGTTCAATAGCTTCGCATATTTCATCTGGATTTATATATCTATACTAAAATACACAGGAGGTATTTAAAAATAATAATTTATTATTATATAAAAATGTGAGATGATTTGAATGTACAATGAGGCTCTGCTTTTATACTTGAACAGGTGGACCTTTCGTGAATGGACATGTCTTTTAGACATGCCTTTTCACTTTAATTTAATGACTAATTAACCTAAATAATATTTAATTATTTAATATTTATATTTTATTTTATTTAGCTAATTGTTATAAATTATATTCATAACATAACCTCCCCCTCCGGAAGCTTTGTCCTCAAAGCTTTAATACTGGGGTTTTCTTCACTCAGTCACTATCGATGTATACAACTTGTCATTGATTCGTTAGTAGCTTATCAGTACTATTTCCTTGGTATATATATATATAATATATATATATATATATATATATATATACATATTATATATTTATATTATATATATAATATATATATATATATATATAATTTTTTTTTTTTTTTAACCTTTTTTTTTTAATATAATTTCTAACAATTTTTTTTTGTAACTCTTATTTTAATTTTTTTTTAATTTTTATTTTATAACTCTATTATTATTTTATTATTAATTTTTTTTAACTTCTAATAAATTTTTTTTTGGGAATCTTACTTTTTACCATCTTACCATAGAGGTCGAGGATGTTTTCAGAAATAGTGTCAATCCCTGCGGTAAATCGCTATTTAAGAGAGAATTTCGTTTGATTAAGGGACGAATAAGGATCTCGAGTCATATATTGCCGCGTGGATAAGTGACAAAGGTGAAATTTACGACTCTCGTTATCATAATCGAGGGCTTTCAATTACGCGACTCCTTAATAGATTTTATCATAAATAGGTGCTAAGCCTTTCGTTGTAAATAATTCATTGAAAATGCATTATATAATCCTTTTTTCCATATCCTTAATTTACTATATACACAATATATTAACTGAACGTCTTTATTGAGCGGTATACTTGACGTTGTGTCTTTCGACCTGGGGACGTGGCGTTTGATGGGAGACGGCAATAGCATTTTAAACTGAATGTATGGGTGGACGACTCGTTGGCTATTCGTTTCGGTGTTAGTCTCGTTATCCAAGTCGTCTACATGTTGCCAGGGAGATTTATTTTCCAAAGCACAAGTGAGATGAAGATCCATCTCCCAACCATCGCAACAACAAGGATAGCACCATCCAAATCCATCTTGATAGCGATGTTCACGGCTAAATTCAGGAGTCTGTGTCAATTTAACGGGATACTCATGCATGGTGTAACTTATCTTCATGGGTGATTCCTCAGCGAACTCTTCCACCATCCTTTGAAGATGAGCATCAGTGAAGGGATAGGCCGGGGCTTCATAGGTACCGATTGTACGCTGGGCGTCATCTCTCACAGTTCTTCCTTTCATAATCCAATCCTTTGTTGCTGCGACCGAGACCACGACGACTATAACCTCGTAAGCCATGTTTGGACTAGTCTTCCTATAAAAATGATCAAATCCGCGTGGTGGTCTTGCAGGTCCAGAATTGGGCCGACCATTTATAGACAGGATCTTTCCGTCTATTTTAGCTCTGCTTGGTCCAAATCCTAATACAACTTTCAGCGGGGAAAACATCCACTCATGGCAAGCACCGAGGTTCATATCAACACCAACTTGATTGGTTATTGTAACCATCACCTGTTCAATAGCTTCACATCTTTCATCTGGATTAAGGAAATGTTCTAACAAATGAAGCATTAATGATAATATCTTTTCGCCAGGACCACGTAACATTGCAACCATAGCCAATGGATTCTAAAGATACCCGCCAAGAGCAGTGGCACACCAGACAAGACTTGTTTGTGTCGGTAACTGGTCCTGGGAAATGCGGGACTGCTCATAAAGACTAGGCAGAACCATATTGCCATAAACCACAGTTAAATTTTCTAGGCCATCAAATAATTCACGTGGACGCTCCTCTAGCATCTTAAATATCGTCTCAAAGATGCATTCCTTAAAGTGTCTACAATAAATGTTAGAAACTGCCATAGCAAGTACATGAGGCCGATGATCCATCATAAATTTCAAGAGTCGTTGTTGATCAATTTCCTCTCTTTTTCTGAGCATGGTTCTTTGAACGAATGGTGAAATTAGATATAAAAAAAAGTATCCACTACTTCACCTGGGTGTTCTGCTCCAACTCCAAGATTATTCAATTTCACATTACCTGCCTAAATAGGATCTGCACGACCTATCTTCCCACCTACAAGGCCCTCTCCTTCCTTCCAACCCTACTTTGACAATAGCTTATGCCCAACATTATCTGACTGAATTTTTGCCTTCTTTGCTGCTTCCCTGTAAGCTTTTTGGGCAGCAACATCATTGCAAGATGCTAGAATTTTTCTAGCTTGTCAGGAGGAATGTAGTCACCCATGTGGTGACCTTTCTTTGGTGGACTTGATAGGGAAGCTGGAGGGGGCATTTCATCTTTGGTCAACTTAGGTGGTTTCCTTACCTCTTCTGCTGTAGCTTTCTTCACATAGTATTCCATCATGGCTACTGAATCTGCTGTTGTGGGTGGTGGCTCAGTGGTGTGGTCACCAAAGGAAAAAGCTACATGATTTGATTGATTTGATCATCTTGAATCTACACCACCAGCATCATAGAGTGCAGATGCTGGAGTTTGATAATTTGTTCACTGTTGAGGATCACCTTTTTGCAAATTACTGCCTTGTCGTGATGATGTATTGCTTGTACTTACAGTCCCAGCATTCTGAGAATCCCTCGTCTGTGCAGGTGCTCTTTCTTCTTCAGAAACACAATATTCATAATATTTATAGTCAGGACAATATACATCGAATGAAGAACCTGAAAGGTGTATCACAAGGATATTTTTGCCTAGTAATATTTTCAAATTGTCTCCCATTCTTTGACACAAAACATGCTAACTTGTCAGCGACTTTCTTTACTTCTGGATCATTGGGTGGAGATGGTGCATTTTAGGGGGGCATCTTGTGAATCCTCAACAGTATTTGATGCCTCCAACTTTAATATCTTTGACTGTCTGTCCAAGCCCTTTTTTCCATCTTCAATTTCATCTTCCTTATTATTGATTTCCTTTATACATACTTTGACTTCTGCACATGATTTTTCTGAATGCGGAAATGCTTCTTGAATACTGAGTTGTTCAACATAATCAAGATGTAAATGTAATGACACATTGTGTTGCGAACAACGTTCGAAGACTCGCATGATTATATTGTGTGCCACGGCTCTAATACCGCTGTAGCATAAAAACTATGCTGAAGCACGAAGGATTGATAACTTGAAGATTTAATTATTAAAATAAAAAGAAGGTATTTAAAAATAATAATTTATTATTATATAAAAATGTATAAGATGATTTGAATTTACATTGAGGCTCTGCTTTTATACCTCAGCAGGTGACCTTTCGTGAATGGACATGTCTTTTAGACATGCCTTTTCACTTAATTTTGATGACTAATTAACCTAAATAATATTTAATTATTTAATATTTATATTTCTTTTATTTAGTTAATTGTTATGAATTATATTCATAACAATTACACTATGCTGCACCTGGCTAGCTGACTAATCTTCAAGCAATGATACCAATCCATGACAAAAGATCTATCCATATCATATTGTAGCAGCATCATATGGCCTTCTACTGGTCAGCAGTATGACAGCTCCATGATTTGAACCTACAAAATACTCATACAAAATATTGACTATGGTGTTACGACCTGCGGCCTAACACACAGTTTTCCTATAGCAATTTATACTCTGTTGCTCACAAGGAAGCCTGCACCTTCATACATGATCAGCTCATTAATCTGGTTTCTAACAATAATGGAGCTCCAACAAGGTCACTGAACATAGACCCAACAAACATCAAATGCTGCTCCAAAAAGCCTATATCAGTTCACTATTTTAGGGCTCTCTGTTTGCTGCATTGCTGGACTGGTTAGGGCACTCTAACAACAGTCCTGATAGCCTTCAAAATGTGGCCAAAATAGCCCTCCTCAACTCCAGCTGCCTTTCTAAGAGGGGAGGAAAGCCTAGGCTGCAATGCTGGGCTGTTCCAACCCCATTCCACCCTTTGGCCTCCTCTTATCCTCTGTGGATTTCTATAGAAAGCTTTCCCTTAACTGCGACAGCCCTTCTAAGGGCTATTCCTTCACCCAACCACCCTAAAACAACCCCCCTGCCTCTCAGCCTCCAAGATATGGGCTGCGGCCCTCTTCAATAGGTCCTCGGCCTCCTGAAATAGCCTCCTAACTCTTCGTTGTTCTCTTCTTGGCTTGCTGTGGTTAGGCAGAGAAGTCTGAACTCTTTCCTTGTATTTGTTGCCCCAAAATGGATCCTAACTTGCTCAGAAAATACCTTAAGAAACTCATCCTTCCTGCAAGGTTTACTTGGCATCCAAATAGTCACAAAGAGACCCAAATGCGGCCTCTTCTCCTTTGCTGGAATCATCCCTAACCTGCGGCCCTAAAACATAAGTAGTCTCCTCCTCCTTGTGCCTCCATGACAGCGTTGGGAGTCTTCTTCATTAGGGCTTCTTTATTGACTGCATTTGGAGGCTTCTTCATTACTGTTAGGGCAGCGTAGAGGATTCTTCATTAGGGAAATGTTAGAGCTTCATTAGGACAATGTTAGAGCTTCATTAGGACAATGTTAAGGAGCTAGGGCATCTCCTCTAGGATAGTGTATATCTTGGTGACTTCTCCTTCCACCAAAACCCAAATGAGTGGAGAGGAAGAGATCACAAGAGTGTGTGTGTATGTCGAATGACTTGCAAACCTCTTCTATTTATAGTGCAATGATGAGGATAAGTGGGGGTAATTTGGTTGCTGGCCGACCTTGACGAATTTTCACATAACACAACTAAATTCATATCTCCATGAATATATGTTGGAATCGGATCATCTTTAAATCAATCCTATACCTCTCAATGAGAGGAATCCAAGAAAAATATCAGCTGCCATGAATAAGTAGACCCACATGGAGTTTGGCCCTAATTTCCAATTTTAATAGTTAAACACTTCCTCAAAGTGTTTAAGGAATAGATATATGTCTTTCTTTCCCTTAGTCATCCTTAAAAAGTGAGAACCTAGATTTCAAACCCTAGGGTAAGTTAGTTTATTTTCCTTGCCTTTGTTTGGATTTAGAATCATTCTAAAGAAATCCAATGGTTTGTATCCCAGACTCTGTATGTGCTAGATTGACAACTCTATCTCACTTGTGGCACTCTTCTAAACTAAAAAAGTCGATTTTATTTTTGTCTTCTAGTAAATTAGGGTTAAATTGCGGTAAAATCTTGTATTTTCAACATTTAATGATTTGTTGATGTATGCCCTATGGTTAGATATTGTTTAAAAGTGCATTAGAGAAGCTAAATTGAAGTTTTTTATGTATTTCCAGCCATTTTTTAGGGTTGATGTCAAGTTTCATTTTCTGTTACTTGCCTTAATGACCATAAAAATTTGTTGTAATTGTCTTTAGTTTACTCTCAAATTTAACTTTCATTTCACATGGATTTTATACAATTTTAATAGCTAAATTTGCTGTTGTTATAAACCATTGTTTTGTTGCAATTTGTTGGCCTAATACCTTAGTTTAGAGCAGCTTTGAGTTTTTCTTGATTTGTTGTGTTCGGGTAACCTATTTGAGACTCCTTAGGCTAACCTTAGCCTTTAGATTGACCCATAGATTTGAACCACTTCTTGATTTTACTCCATCATTCACTACAAACCCTAGTTTGTCATACCTTTATCTAGAGGATTTTTGTTGTAGGTACTTTAAGTGGCACTGAAGATCCTTGGGTTACTTGATCCGCAAGCCCTACTAGGGAAGCCTCCTTTGTGTTGGATTGTATCCTTTACTGGAAAGAGGGGAGTAGTCGCTGAGGTGACTATGGTAACATTCCTGTGTGTTGCACATTATCTAGGTCACCTTATGAGGCTTTGCATTAGGCTGCTAGATTTTGTTGTAACAAGTTGAACTTGAAGTGCATCTATAAACATCCCTTGGTTGCCATTTAGACAACTACATTAGGTCAAACTATAAAATCTTATTTTGAGTTGAATCCTGGAATATTTTCCAAATGGGAAGTTGTGCAACAATGTATTATTTATCACCTAATGCAGTGTTCAAACATCTCCACCTCTAATGAGCAAAGTGTTGAAAAATGTAACTAGTATCAGTCATGATGTAATGTATTTGTCAAAAGAAAGAAAAATAATTTTTTTATAAAAGTAATTGACTTATTAAAGGATGGGTTTCATGCTTGGGTAAATGATTAATAGGTCAAAGCCTCCATTGTAGGCTTCTAGGGTTTGTATCAAGGGTCCTTGTCATTATGTAAAAGACCCTTGGGCTTTATCCATCAAAGAAGAAATTTATTTTGATGTAATTTATGTCTTTTTGGCCTCCTCCACCAAGTTGGCCTCAACCTAGACAAGTTGGCCTAATTGAGAGACAAAATCTACTATATAAAGGCAGCAACTCGATCTCATTTGGAGTGCACACACAACAAGTTCGAACTACAGTGATTGGAGAAGAAAAAGGGTGTGAAATTCAAGTAAGAAGGAGGAAAACCTAGCAAAGGAGAAGGAAGTCCTTGTCAAGCAAAAGAAGGCAATTTTTCTCTTTCTACTACCACATGTGCGAAGTTTCTAGGTTGTTGGGAGGGCTAAAACTGCAGACCTAAAGTTGGGCCAAAGTTTTGAAGTAGTAGGGTCGAAATTCTGTCTTTGATGCAGTATTGATGTAGTATTGTTGCAGTTGATATTTGAAGTTTGGAAGGATAGTTTGAGGGCTCACTTGGTAGAGTGAGGAAGGTGTTTTAGTTAGGTCTAAGGTCTTGGTTTGTCTTAACTTGATTTGAATCTATTAGTGGAAGAGTTTGATTGGGTTTTCCCCTATAGAGGGGTTTTAGCCTTGGTTGAGTGCCTACATCTATTGTCGTTGATCTTTATGTTTTGATTTGATGATTGCTTGATGAAAAAAAGATAAAAGAACATAAAGAAAGTAATTATCACGAGTAATATCACAAGTATATCATGAGTATATCACGAGTAATTATCTACAAGAATATCATGAGTAATTATCAACATAAGAAATTTTTTCTACCTTTTTGGTTTTCTAACATGGTATCAGAGTTAAGGTAAAGGAGGGAAGGAAAAGGCAGCTTGAAGGTCTATTGAAAGGAGGGTTAAGAAGGAAGGAACAAAAGAATTTATCAAGGAAAGGATCATCTATATCAAGTGGAGGAGATATTATAAAGTATATGGAAACCTCAATGGAGACAAAAAATAAGCTAGAAGGAGCCTCCAACTACAGGGCATGGAAGAAGAGGATAAATCTTATTCTTGCTAAGCATAAAGTTTTGGATTTTGTTCAAGGAAAAGTCAAGGATCCAACAAATGATGCAGGTAAAGAAAAATATAGGGAAACTAACATTGTGGCCATGAATTTGATTATAGATGGAGTGAACGGATATGTATCTAATATAGAGTCTACAAAAGAGATGTATGAAGCCCTCTCCAAGTTGTTCACCATCAAGAACTTTGGTCAAATAGCCAGTCTCAAGAATGAACTAAGAACAATAAAGATGACGAAAGATGACACTCTATCATCATATTTTGTAAGGATCCCTCAAATATGAGATGAACTCCAAGTTATTGATGAAGTTGTACTAGAGAAAGAACTTGTGATTGTTGCCCTACTAGGTCTACCAAAATCATTGAGCTCTTTTGCATTAGGAATTAGAAGTTGGAAAGATACGCCAACCTTTGAACACATGTGGAATGCAAGTAGTCAAGAAGAAGCCCACATCTCATTAGTAAGTGACAAGAAGGATGAAGAAAACAACACTTCAAATGTCTACTCTGCTTATCACAAGAAGAAAGGGAGTATACAAGAAGTTCAAAGGACCAAAGAAGAAGTTTGATCTATCAAATATTGAATGCTACAATTTTCATAAGATGGGACATTACAAGAGTCAATGTCCTAAAAATCCAAGGAATAAAAAGAGAGAAAGAGAACATGCAAATGTTGCTGATGGAGCTCTACCAAAGAAGAACAAGACTAAAGAATCCAAAATCAAAGACTTATTTGCTAAAGTCTCTTAGGGATACTATCCTTTGCATATCCTTCTACTTTAAGTTTTTCAATGTTTTCTTTTATGTTTTGATTTCTAGAGCTTATAGATCTAATGTCTTGTTAGGAATTTTTGAATTATTTTTGAAGGGTTGTAGGTACCCCTCAGAAAGACTATATTAAGAGGGAGCCTTCACCATTTTACCAGTAGATAAGTATATTGTTCTTTGTTTCATCTTTTATGTTCAGTTTCCTCCTCACATCTAGATTTATTTGTATTGTATACTCATAACTTTTTCTTTATATTTCCCTTGGTAGGAAAGCTTGTAGAATACACAAAGGTTATGGAGGATACTTCATAAGAAAGATTTGAGTTATGAAAGAAGCTTCGCTGCAAAGGAAGCCCTTCAGAATGATACTCTACGAGGTTTGTTAAAGAACATCTCAAGGTATGTCTTAGACCACAAGTTTTGTTGCAAAAGGTATGATTATTCTCACTTTAAATTTGTTTTACATTACCAACATCTTTATTTCTAGGGTTTTGAATCATAAAGATTCTTATTAGGGTGATAAATCATTAGATTGAATCTACCCTTGTTATACTATCTCTTGTCATTTGATTATTTTTTATGAAACCCTAATCTTTAGGGTTCATTGTAAAACCCTAGCCTCTTGATGCTAAGGGTATGTCAATGTTGATTGTAAAACCCTAGTCCTGTAGGGTTTGCTATTAATGTCTAGGTTATATAATGAAACCCTAGATTTTTAGGGTTTGGTGAATCAAGGTTATGAACAAAACCCTTGTAATAGCTAAATTAAGGTCTTAGGAGTGAAACCCTGGGTGTATATTCCTCTGTATAATGAAAACCCTAGCATAGAAATTGTTGTATATCTAACTTCGATGGATATATGTTTGTATCTTGGGTTTACCTAGTAGATACTGATATGAGATGCTAGTGCATGATAATGAAATATTAGATACATATATGCAAGTATGCTGAATTGATTACTGAAATCTAGGGTCTGTAAGAAAACCCTAGTAGAGATTGATATTCTAGGGCATAATAATGAAACCTAGAAGTATATTGTTTTCGATTATTGATATGATTTAATTTTGGGTTTGCAACAAACCCCAGTAGAGTTTGACATAAAATCATATTATTGGAAACCTTAGATGTATAATTGAATTGATATCTTGATTGAGTTGTTAATATCTAAGGTTTTATGTCTCGAAGATGGAGTCTAGGGTTTGTGACAAAACCCTAGCAAGATGTTGAAGTCTAGTGTATAAAAATATGACCCTTGTTGATTATGGACCTAACTAGGTTTAGGTATTTGATGTCTAAAATTGATTATTTTGATGCTTCCATTGTAATGACATGATTTTGATATAGTTGACTTCATGCTTATGTATATTTGTATTTGGTTGTACTTGCTATTAAAGTTTTGCAGGTATGTAATCTTCAAGATGTTCATAATTAAAGATGATACTAATGATGAACATGATGAAGGAAGCTACAAGAACGATGTTGATCAAGATGACCTTGATGCCATGAGAAAGAATGAAGCCTTGAAAGGTTGAAGTCTCTCAAATGTTAATAAAAGAAGGAAGCTATTGAGTTCAGAGGGAGCTTGGATAGAAGAAAGGGTATATCTCCCCAATTAAGAGGGAGGGCATATTATGACAACCATATTGAATACCTTGAAGAAAGAATGAAATTGAAGAATGAGTGAAAGTACCACAGATGGATTTACAAACAAAAGACTTGAGAAGCACTAACGCTATATTTGGTGCTACTGATGAAAGAAGAAATCTTTCGACAAGTTGTGTTTGGATAACTTGATGATGATATAAGTAGCATCAAAATGATTAAGGACCCCGAAGGTTTGTGTTTATTTGTATTATATTTGAAAGTTTATCACTGATCGAGGTTGTGATTGTGTAGGATCTCTTCGTAAAAAGGTTGAATGTTTGGATTGGTGGATATATATCTGATTTAGTTGATTTAGAGAGATGAAGCATCTTGTGGCAACAAGATGCTTGGGAGGACATCTAGCCAATATATGTGTTGATGTCAAGATTCCGAAGTAGGGATGGTGGCGTTGGTCTTGGAGCATTGACCTTGGATACAAACCTAGATCCCTGGGTTGGTGTTAGAGCTTAAAAGCCTGATGGTACCTAGAGTGGCTAAAGCTTGAGTACACCTTAGTCCCACCCGATTAGGATACGTTGGCTAGGTATCTAATCTATAGCACTGCGTGTGTTGTGACTCTTCATAGAGCAAATCATTTTGAGATCTTCCATGTACCTCTGTATATATGTAATTATGAATACCTCCCTAGTTAAGAGGGCCGGTCTTCATAATTGTATTTGAGTCATGATGTAATGCATTTGTCAAAAGAAAGAAAAATAAATTTTATTGTAAAAGTAATTGACTTATTAAAGCATGGGTTTCATGCTTGGGTCAATAATTTATAGGTCAAAGCCTCCATTGTAGGCTTCTAGGGTTTGTATCAAGAGTCCTTGTCCTTGTCATTATGTAAAAGACCCTTCTTGGGCTTTGTCTATCAAAGAAGAAATTTATTTTGATGTAATTTAGGTCTTTTAGGCCTCCTCCACCAAGTTGGTTCCAACTTGGACAAGTCGGCCTAATTGAGAGACAAATTCTACTATAGAAAGGCAACAACTCGAACTCATTTGGAGTGCACACACAAGTTCGATTTGCAATTATTGGAGAAGAACAAGGGTGTGAAATTCAAGGAAGGAGGAGGAAAACATAGCGAAGGAGAAGGAAGTCTTTGTCAAGCAAAAGAAGGTATTTTTTTCTCTCTCTACTACCACACGTGCAAAGTTTTTGGGTTGCTGGGAGGGCCAAATTTGCAAACTTGACGCTGGGCCGAAATTTTGTCTTTGATGCAATATTGATGTAGTATTGTTGCAGTTGATCTTTGAAGTTTGGAAGGACAATTTGAGGTCTGACTTGGTGAAGTGAGGAAGGTCTTTTGGTTAGGTCTAAGGTCTTGGTTTGTCTCAACTTGAGTTGAATCTATTAGTGGAAAAGTTTGATTAGGTTTCCCCTATAGAGGGGTTTTAGCCCTGGTTGAGTGCCTGCATTTGGTGTCGTTGATCTTCATGTTTTGATTTGATGATTGCTTGATGAAAAGAAGATAAAAGAAGAACATAAAGAAAGTTAATAAGAATACAAGAATATCACGAGTAATTATCAACATAAGAAAATTTTTCTGCCTTTTTGGTTTTCTAACACAAAGTTGCATATTTGTTGTTTTTGATGAATATGTTGTCCTATCTCAACTTCAAGTTGGTGATACATTTTTAGATTGCCAGGGGTACATTCTATTTGGGTGTACTTTAAAAGTTGGCTACATGTTGGAGATCCTTTTACTTGGGCTCTTAACTAGTTATATGTTGTAATATGAGCATTCTACCCTGTGAATATGAAATTTGGCTAAGAGAATCCCTCCTGGGTGTAATTCTTAAGGGACAGGGTAGTTATAATGGATAGGCAAATTCTAATCACAGTCATGCAACTCTCTTTGGTCACAACCACATTTATTTCACATTGATTATGGACAAAGCTAAAATCCATTAAAAGGATCATACTTAAAATTGATTGCTTCACATTTTCAATTAAAATTTGTCTAGAAGAAATCAAAAGTGTCCACTAGTGACCAAGGAAAATGCCATTGGGACTAGAAAGTACAATCATTCATGTATGGACCATGAGAGTGCTAGGAACACTCGTGAAAACTAAAGGGAAACCAACATAGTACAATAGATACAAATGCTAATAAATGACAGTCCCTTTGTTATCTGGGAAAGCAAGGAAGGGGCTAGGCAATTAGAGAAAACATTCTCTATATCAAGATAGACTTTTGATGAAAAGAATAAAATAAGACTAATGCTATTTACACTTTCCACTTTTGGGTTAATAGACTATTGTTAGAGATTGGTGAAAGCTCTTTTTTCTAATGCCTCCTGTTGTGCCATTATCAGTGGCATCACACCAACTCCTTTTTGGCATCTCCATATCGATAACGTAGGTCTTCTGATTAGCATCGACCCTATTGATGCTTTAGGTTACTAGGGCGATGTGGTTGCAGGAAAGATGAGTGGCATTTTCCTGCCAACAAGCAACACCAAGCAATGGGTAATTGGGTAATTGGCATTTTATTGAAACTCATTTTGATTGTGCAAGCCCCAAAAGAGGGAGTCACTTTCGGCCCCAATTTAGTGGCCTTGATATATTTTCTCTTGTAATCTAAATCGTCTTTGTTGACTTATACATGTGGTCTTTGAAATTATTGCATTGTCATATGTTGATGTACTTCATGAGTAGGTCATCAATTTTGTCATGAAAGTTCATATGAAGACATCACGAGGAAGTCCTTGTTGAATTTCCTTGGGTGGGTAATAGTTATGTTTACCAATAATTATGTATGTGGATTTTGAACCTCGATGTATATAAAGAGAACCCCATTTTTAATTGTCATCACAAGTGGAAGAAACTTTATTGTATATTGTGCATCATACCTCTTCCTCCGTTGATCACACGGTACATATCTATGTAAATCAATGTTACCAGACTCAGAATCGACAATAAATCGGCGACGCAAAAGAGCGAAGAGTTTTAATTGGATCGGGAAATTTCTGAAAAAATTGGTGGATACAAAAATAATGATATACACTATATTGAAAAAAATAAAATAAATAAATTCATTCATATTTAATAAAACCATGTCCAAACAATACATAATATCAATAGATGTAAAAAAAACATGAGGGCAATGTGTATACTTGAAGTATAAAATATATTTAGTATTGGAAACATTTAAAAACAAGTACAGAGATTCAAAAGATATGAGGAACTTCCAAGTTTTTGTCAACCAACACTGCGGACCTGCTAAAATCTTACTTGAGGTTACTAACATGACTTCTAAATTGGGTTAAATTTTGATTGTGCATTATACCCATTGGTAGATCATTTATACACTCGACGACAACAAATGAATTTAAGGAATTGTTTCATTATTATAGGTCCTTGTAAATTTCCAACATTCTGCCACCATTTGCTTTTATTCAAAACGATATAGAACTTTAACATACTACAACTGGTTTCTTTTATTCAAAATGATATTTTTAAGGGAAAAGAACGTTGCTCAACCATTGGGGAGTAGCCACAAATATGTATGTATACCAGCCGAGTCAATAGCTATTGGCATGAACATCGGGGCAAGTAGTTCGTGTTTGGTAAGGATACCCATAGTTCACTTAGGTGACTCTTTGGGCGGGGGAAAGGCGGCGTGGTTGGACTGATGGCATAGAAAACCTGGAAAACAGCGTAGTCTGGTAAGACGAGTGATCTAACCAGTGCTAAAGTTGTTGCCTAATACGTGAAACCGACTGTCTAATATTGTATACATGAAGTCGACCAGCAAAACCCATTGCACTTGACGAATTAGTGAAAGGGTTCATGTTTATTGAAGACAAAGTGCGCGCAGTGAGGTAAGAACGTGACAATGGCGTTGTTTAATCCACGACATCTCTGGATAGGCAGGAGGAAAGAAGAAATGAAAGCGAACTCCAAGCGCCGCGAGCGGCAAGAAGAAGTGAAAGCGAAACCACAAAGTAAAAACCTACGGACTTTTAACCTATGAATCTGAGTGGCTCGCGGAGTCGGCTATAAATCGCCAAAATCGCAAAGTCAAACTCGTGTTAACCACAAGTCAAACTCGGTCAACACGAGTCTGACTCACGGAGATTCAAATCGGCTCATTTGGTTGAAGATCAGAGTTGGAATTGTGAGTACTCGCGAGTGATCAGAGACTCTTGTAACACTGACGTACATAGGCTATGAGTTGAATAAGAGATCTGATGGCTAGTTCTGTGTTTTTTCTGAATGATATTATGATTTTCTCTTTATCTCTTGTTTATAGTATATACAGGTCATGCCCACATATTGTTTCTTAATTGACCCTTCCTTATTGTCATTTCAAACTTGTACCTTCGGGTGGATTCACTTCTCAACAGTCACAAACAGCATAGATAGCATTCAGACACTGAGCTTATTAATGCATAATTTGCTGACTCTTATATCAAATACCATGTAAGCATTCTGAGAGATGTGTATTATTCAAGAAATAAAGAGAGCCAGTCAATGATTTTGATTACATCATTGGATCTGTTGTATGGTTGATTACTCTTTCAAATTTTGAGTAAAAGGCTTTTTGATTAATGTGTGTTACCAGTTTGGCAATTAGAAATGGGCAAACTCTTGTTGGATAATTTTGGAAGGAAATTATACAGGTTAGGCAAGTAGTTAGATGAACATGTCTTTTTTACACTTAGCATAGAAAGGAACCTATATTTGCACGAGTACTTACTACTGAGCTTTTGAATTGATCTGCTATTACATTCTACATGCAGCTGCAGGATTACACAAAGCCTTCATCCGGGGAAATAGAGATCAAGTTCCAGTTATCAAGAGATACATTGGAGGCAATGTTGAGGTCTATGTACTACGTAAGAGACCAGATGTCAAATGCTGTGAGTGTGTTTTTACTGTTGTTTCTATTTTCCCATTTATATATCAAGAAGTGAAGAAATTCAACTTGTCATTGTTAGAATTGTGATCTGCAGACTTGGTATGCAATGTGAATGTTATCTGTTGGTATTTTACATCTTAAAGTAGCTATAAATTATCGTAGCATTATTGAATGCTATTTCAGAAGATATAGCCTAATTAAAGTTGTATGCAATCTTTCAGGCTGCAGTACAGAGTGGGCCAATACTCAAGAAGCCTCGTCAGTAGTTCTTTTATCTTTTTAAGATTTTCATTGAAATAGTAGCAAGGTTACGTGAATTTGTTTCTAGACTAGCTAAATCCTGTTCTTGTAAAAATGAAAATCAGTGTGAAAAGCATCGTACAAGAGGAGATCGGGGAACATACTAGAAGAAAGCAAGCACAAACATATAATAATGCTCTTATTGGGACCTGCTATTTTATAAGATGTCTAGATGTACATCTGGACTTTCATGAGATAAGGTGTGTTGGATGAAGACATTATCTTGGATTTGGTGATAAACATGCAATTGGATAGGACGTTATTGTGGTGGTGGATTTATTCAAGAATTCGTTATATTGGTGTCTCTATGTTGATCGGTAATTCTTGATCGTCCAAGTGAGCAGGTTCCTAGGTTGTGGAATGCATTCTTGTTGGATCATTCCAAGTTATTGATGAAATAAATTTTTGTTTCTCCTATGCTTAGTTTATAAATGAAGAATTAGTCATTTGGAAAGTTTTGAATTAAAGTCGTATAATTTTTATCATGCTGAAGTAGAGATGGGGTCTCTCTTGGCTTGTAAAGTTTGTGGAGCAAATTTGTGCCTTTGAGACATGATAATGGCCATTGTAAAAAGGAAATTTTAAAATAATATTTTGTGTAAATTTATCTCTTTCGCATACTTGGTTTATAAAGCAAAAATATATTTGTTACTCTGTCAAAATTCTACTCCTATGTAATAATACAAGGCTAAATTTGTCATGCAAAAAGAACATGATTCATGATCTACCTTGATAATTGGACTCTACCCCTATGATGATGATGTTATCTTTAGATATCACCAATATTACATCATCATCCTCAATTTTGACCTAGAGATTGGAATCAATTTTTTTTTTTCTTAATCCATTACCATGCAAATTTGTAATTTTGATGTATCGTGTGTGTAATTTCTGTTTGAGACTATGAAGAGCGTTGAACAATATGCATGCGATATGTTCCTTCACAGGAACTTGACAACCTTGAGGTTGATACATATAAACTATTCCTCTAAATGACCATTTCAACATGCATTTCATAAATAGCCCCAACAAAACGAGTAATAAGAATTAGCATTAACCTAACGATCAACTCTCTTTGTGCTTGTAGTTTACCATTTACCTTGTAGTTGACTTCATATTTTCATGTGCATCAAATGGGTTTTTTTGTTATCGAGAATATTCTCTACACCAAGATTGATTTTTCATCAAGGCATCATATTCAACTTGCATACCTCTCTCATTCCATTCATCCTTTGGATTTTTAATAATGACGAGATTCAAAATAATCTTGAATGTTAGCAAGAACAATAATTTTTATCTAGTTGGGGAACAATCATCCTTCCTCCCTTAGTTTAGGGATATCATCCAATTGACCATCATTAAATGTCAAGTGGTTACTTTGTTTGAAAACAATCATCCTTCCTCCCTTAGTTTAGGGATATCATCCAAGTGACCATCATTAAATGTCTAGAACCACTTAGGATGTCTCTTAACTTATTTGGCTTATAAGTCAATGCTCACATCATGTTGATTTGTATTGAATTTAACATTGATATAACATCGATTTGCACTGATTTCAATGACCATATTACTCTTGGAGGTTTGTCACACCTCATGCTTTATCGAGCTATTGAAAAGAGAAATTTTCAGTAATATCACAACCATTTGCAAGAAATTTCAAACTTGGTTTATGGTTTGAATTACCCGAAAACAGGCTAGCTTGTTCATTGATTACAACTTCTCAAACATTTATTAGCTTCAATATCAACCACTGTATAGAGCTAGGCCCACAGGGGTGCTGAAAAAAGTAACTAGGTTCGGTCTTCATAATTGCTTTTGAGTCATAATAAAATGTACTTACGAAAATTATTATTATTATTATGACTTATTAAAGCATGAGTTTCATGTGTTGAGAAATCTAGGTCATAGAGATTAAGATATTTCTCTTCTATTAGTAATTGTTGTCAGTGTTTTTTACTTCTTTAGATTAAGATCTTCTTTTATCTTAGGTTATTAGTGTTCTTCTTCATCAAACAACCACCAATGCATAAACCATAAAGAGACAATGGACACAAAATATAGGCTATCATCCAGGGCATAAACCTCTGACTCCTTGAGAGGAAAACCCGAACAAATTCTTGTTATAGAGATTCTAATTGACGAATACCAAAACCAAGACCCTTGACCTAGTTGCCACTCCAAGACAAAGACACGAGTTCTCTTGATGAGATCATTTGACGACAGTCAACCTTTTTCTCTTTTTCCTTTTCTCGGCTCCTCTTCTTCTCCGACCTTCTTCAGTTTCAAACCTTCAACCTCCCTTTTAGACTTGACCTTCTTTCTACACTGTACCTTCTTGTTTCAACATTCCTTTTGTTGCAAGTAAACTCTGTAAGTAGGCTTGGTGGAGATTAATATAAACCCATAACAAATTAGAAAGGAGCTCGGATTATCCTCCCCTTTCCTCTGTTGTACTTCACTGTACTTGCTGCACCTTTTGCTTCAGACCTGATCACCTTCGAATTACTTGCAGACTTCGAGCTTCCTACTATACTTTGCACTTCAGAGTTCCTACTGTACCTCACATTTCAGACTGTAATCTTCGAAATTCTGCTCTGGAATTTTTGTGTTGAAATGGAATTCGAAATGGCTATTTATAGTTGTATGCTCATGTATATAAGCTGATATGACAGTAAGTGAGCCAACATGTCCTTTGAGAAGATATTTTTATTTCTTTGAAGCTGACTTGTAGGAGGATGCTAGTGCTTGTCTTGGAGGGTTGTTTGACACTTCTATTGACTTATATATAAATGTATCATGCCCAAGAAGGGTCCTTCATGACATTGACTCTCTTTGAGTTTATGAGCAGTCTTAAAGGCTCACAATGGGAGCCATTACTAAAAATAATTTTTCTTGCTCATGAAACCCATGAGACAAGCTTTAAAATAATAATTTTAATTGTCTTCTTTTCATCAATTAAAATCAAAATCACATGTCATTATGAAGAACGAACCTAGTTACTTTTTAACACTCCTTAACTAGGGAGGTATTCATAGTGGTACTTGGTCATTCTCAATCTGAAGAATTTCTCATAAGAAGAATCATATTGGTAACCCATCTGTATAGCATCGTATCAATCAACATTGTCACATAGCAAGGCCTTGACTAATATCTCTATCTCTCCATGAGATCTGAGTACAATGCTGGTGAGACCAATGATGTATAGACACACTCATCATTATCTCTCTCGGAACATACCCCACCCAGGTTCTTAGGGCGTGTTCCACTATGACTATTCTGATCTTGGATTCCCACTCCTCAAAGAATATCAGTCCTCAATGACTACTCTTATCTTGGATGCCCTAGTACATTCTCAAAGAGCATCGGATGCCAGATGCTTGCCCAATCCTCCATTCTTTCTTCCCAAGTGAAGACAAGAATGATGTGTCTATCTCTCCTTCTTAATTAGGGGGGACATATCTATTCCAATAAGGGAATGTACTCATTCATGTAGAAGGAATGTACCTAGCTCCCTCTTGGATTAAGAATTTGCAAGTTTCTTCCAAGTAAGAAACTTGTTTCCAGGCTCTCTCTTAATTAGGGACCTTCATTAGCACCTCAGGTGGAGATGGTGGGACAAGGAGCTGCTTGAAGAACTCCTCACGATGTCATGAACTTATTTTCATTATCTAAGTGTCTTCATGTTTGGGACTTGTACATAGGGCACCAACCATTCATCACTTTCATTCATGAGTCAACCATGTCATCGTCGAAAAGTGATTCATTAGTAAATATCCGGCCTTCCTTCATGCCATGCTACCTTCATGCCATGTTTACTTATGGATCTTTCATCCTACTACATGTGCATCGGTGATGGAAGACATTCATAAATCTTCCCTTGGCAGTCCTGCATAAACCTATCCAGATATCTGTTCAAAAATAAAGGATTGAACATTAAAATCAACATTACCTTTGTGATGGTCTTTCATCATGACATCTATAGGTTCACATCAACAATCTTATTATTTACATTCAAATACCTCCAAAGCATTTTGTCTTTATGACGAAGTTAATAAAAACTTTGTTGAATCTAGAGATGTAATATTTATTGAATCTTCCAAAGTTTTCAATGTTGTTGAGCAACAACTCGATCACTTGGATAGATTCGGAAATGCAAAATAATTTCAAGAATTTGATAATCAGAGTCCACATCTTGAAGGGGGGATTCCTATACATGATTAATCTGTGGAATATTCTTTTGAAGCACTCTCTCCCCCACATGAAACTCCAACCACTGATGATACTTTGAGTGATATGATTAACATAATTGGGAGACTCGATTTTGATTCAGTCCCAACTCAATAAACTGAACAACCTCGACCATCTCAGAAAGGTCCTGCAAAGTGGTTGACAAAGACACTTGAAAGTGTTCATTCCGATGAGGTTGGAAAGACAGGAACAAGAAATTCAACTAGGCAAAATGAAGGCGATGTAGATGATTCTGGTTCACCTATTGATATGGATGTTTCTTATGATTGTGAAATAAATTTGTCTACAGATTTTGAACCAACTTCCTTCAAAGAAGCTGCTTCTCATGATGAATGGAAAGAAATGATGCAAAAGGAATATGATGCCTTGATAAAGAATGGCACTTGGAGGCTGGTTGATCCTCCATTGGGAACCAAACCAATTGGCTGCAAGTGGGTCTACAAGAACAAGTATAAAGCTGATGGCTCACTTTACAAGCACAAAGCCAGAATTGTGGAAAAAAATTTTGCACAGAAGGAAGGGGTCGATTATGAGGAAACATTTTCCCCTACAACAAAATTGGGCTACCATCTAAATACTCTTTGCCCTAGTAGCTCAGAACGATTGGAAAGTCCATCAAATAGATGTAAAAACTTCTTTCTTGAATGGATATCTAAAAGAGAATGTTTTTATGTCCCATCTTGAAGGATTCACTGTGAAAAGACATGAACATTAAGTATGCAAAATTGTGAAATCCTTGTATGGCCTCAAGCAAGCACCGTGAGCTTGGTATGAAAAGTTAATTGAGCATCTTTTGAAACTCAACTTCAAACATTATGATCTTAATGATGCAACTTTGTTTGTCAAGAAAGTTGGCAAAACTGTTGTATATATTGTGGTTTATGTAGATGACTTTTGAGGATAGGGAACAATGAGAGCTACATTGCATCCATAAAGAAGGAATTGAGGAAAGGTTTTGAAATGACCAATTTGGGCTATGTTCATTACTATCTTCGTATTGAGGTAACTCAACATTTGAAGTCTATATTCCTTTCTCAATAGAAGTACATTGGACATCTGTTGAACAAGTTTGGCATTGCTGAGTGCAATCCTCTAACTACTCCAATGGAACAAAACTTAAAGCTCACATCCATTGAAGGAAAAGAATTTGAGGATACAACAAAGTATAAACAAATTGTAGGAAGTCTCAACTACCTAACTACTACTAGACTAGAAATTTCGTTTGCTGTTGGAATCCTCTCCAGGTTTATGCAAAAGCCTTGTGAGGGACATTGGGCTACTGCAAAAAGAGTTCTAAAGTACTTGAAGGGAAATCAACACTTTGGACTCAAGTATACACAGGTGGGGGACTTCAACTTAATTGGATTCTCTGATTCATACTTCTATGGAGACAAAGAAACTAGGGTATCTACTTCTAGTTATGTTGTGAGTCTTGGATCAGGAGCTGTCTCTTGGAGATCACACAAACAATCGGTTTCAACAAATTCCACAATAGAGTTAGAATATGTGGTAGTAGCTGAGGCAACAAAATAAATTGTGTGCCTCAAGAAAATTTTGGAAGATTTGCAGGGAAAACAAGTACATTCAACTCCACTCATGATTGACAACACCTCTGCAATAAAGTTGGCCAAGAACCCAAAGTTCCATGATCGAACGAAGCACATCAATATAAAATACCTTCTGATTCGACATCATGTTGAGGCCAAGACATTCCATCTATGCCATTGTTCCACTAATGAGCAGATTGCAGACATCTTCACCAAAGTGCTTGGAAGAGAAAAGCTTGAAAGATTCAAAACGATGATTGGACTCACCAACATCCCTTCAGATTAAGGTGGGGAACGTTGACACCTAATCATGGGGATTGAGTGAACACTTGTAAATAATGTAAATAATAAATAATGAAAAAGGAAGAGTCATCGGGAGATGAACCGAAGAGTCACTCCTTCATGTATATAACCATGAAAAATCTTAATGAATAAACATAGTTGATTTTAGGAGTTACCTCCTTGCCTGACAGTATCATGCCCAAGATGGGTCCTTCATGACATTGACTCTCTTTGAGTTTATGACCAGTCCTAAAGGCTCACAATGGGATCCATTACTAAAAATATTTTATTTTGCTCATGAAACCCATGAGACAAACATTAGAATAATAATTTTTATTTTTTATTTTTATCAATTACATAAAATCAAAATTACACATCATTATGAAGACCAAACCTAGTTACTTTTCAACATCATGCTTGGGTCATCATGTTTTAGGTCAAATTCCCCATTGAGGACTTCTAGGATTGATTCTAAGTTAATAAAGTCGTCGTACATTTAAAGAGACCCTTCTTGGGCTTTTGAATCATGTAAAAAGAATTATTTTTGAGTCAAAAATGAATTATGTCAGCTCCACAAGAAGTCGACCTCAAAAAGGGTAATTCGACCTCACCAGAAGCCTATATATTGAAGTAGTTTGATTCATTTGGAGGACAACCACACACACAAGTTCAATCTCTTGGAAGAAGATATGAAAAAGTATGAAGTTGAAGTGGGAGAAGGAGAATTGCAGGATCAAAGGTTGTGGGTTACCTCTCTCTCTCAAATGTGTGATTTTCTGGGCTACAACATCAAGAAGTTATGTCACGACTTCAAGGTCGAAGTACGACATCAAGATCGAAGTGGTGCTTTACGGTAGAAGTGCTACTTCAAGGTTGAAGAGCTAAGTGCTTCAAGGTCGAAGTTCTTGCATTAATATTGAAGTTGCTAGGTCAAAGATACAATTGCATCGAAGTGTTGCTACTGCGACTGCTACTGCTACATCTAGGTCAAAGAGGCTACGGGAAAGTGATCATCTGTTGAAAAAGGAAAGGGTTGGCTTGGTGTGGAAGAAGTCTATCAAGAGTCTTGTATTATCTCAAGAAAACTATTGTAGGAAGAGTTGTTGACTAGGTTTTCCCCAAGATTGGCGTTTTTCCCTGGCTGTCCGCCTACATATGGTGTCCTTGATCTTCATGCTATTGTTTTTGTAATTGCTTGATGAACTAAGATAAAAGAAGAGCATAAGAAAGTTAATAATAACACAATAATCTCACAAGTAATTATCAAGCATAAGAAAATCTTTCTGCCTATCCGATTTTCTTACATGGTATCAAAGCTAAGGTGAAAAAGAAGGAAAAAGGAAGGGTGAAGATCAATTAAAAGAAGACTAATGAATCTCAAGAAGTTGAGGAAGGGATCATATAAGGAGACTTTACAAGGATAGAAGTTTACTACCTTCAAGGACAATGTCTAGCTTCATAAATGGAGAGAACAAATTAGAAGGAGCATCAAATTACACGCCATGGAAAAAGAGGATAGATCTAATCCTCGATAAGAATAAAGTTTTGGATCTAGTCAAAGGAAAAATAAAGAAGCCTACAAATGAATCAAGTGAAGCAAAGAAAGCAAAGTTTAGAGGAACAAATATTTTTTCCATGAGCCTAATAGTGGATGGAATGCATGCAATCAAGAAGGAGTCAAAATATTTGTAGTAATCAACAAGCAGAGTGAAGAAGAGAAAATATCGAATCACTGTTCTGCTCATCACAAGAATAAAGGAACCTTCAAGAAGTCCAAAGGGCCAATGTTACAATTGTCACAAGATGGGTCACTATAAAAGGGATTGTTCTGAGAATCCAAGGAATAAAAGGAGGAACAGGGATCAAGCAAATTTTTTCGAAGAAGTTTCACGAAAGAAGAACAAGATGGAAGGATTCGAATTCAAAAACATATTTGTTAGGGACTCTATCCCTTACTTATCCCTCAAGTTTGGATTAAGAGGTAGCCCTCACCACTTTCCAAAGATAAGTATCTTACTCATATTATCTTTTATATTGGTTTCCCTTACTTATTTAATTTTGTTTATATTAAATAGGAATCACATTTATATTCATATTTTCCTTGTTTAGGAAAGGATTACTGAATACTCAAGGATTATGAAAGAAGGCCTCACGAGACAAAGCATTGGGATTACAATGTTTGTTAAGAAACAAAGGTATGCCTTAGGCCATAAGCTTTGTTCTCTTCATGATAAAAGTATATTCATTCTTTTTGGTAATCTATTCTACATTACTAACATTGTTGTGTCTAGCACTCTTGAATCAAAAAGATTCTTGATTGGGTGATTCATCATTATATAAATCTACCCTCCTCACATCTTTGCTTATTCTTGTGGATCCCTAAAAAGGTTCTCTATAAAACCCTAAATTAAGGGTTTGTCGATGATAATGTGTGAAACCCTAGCCTACTTAGGTTTATTGAGGAAGTCTAAAGAAAATGTTTGATGCTTTGATGATGCCATGTTTGGGGTTTTGGTATGGTTATGAAAACCCTAACTTGTTAGGGTTGAAAGGTGATATCTGAAATCCCACACCTTTGAAGTTTTGTTAATTTAGGGTTTTCTATGTTATGTATTGAAACCCTAGATATTTAGAGTTTATGAGCGAGAACCTTATGACCTAGGAATGAATCCCTAGGTACATGTTTGTTCATCTAATCAAGTTTGTTATATGTCTGACTTTAATGTGTTTGTGTCATTGGGTTTGCCTAACATATGTTCATATGATATGCTTATGCATGATGGTGAAATCCTAGATATGAATATGTGTTGACCTAATTATTGATGGTCATATGTCCTAAGGTTTGGAACTAATCCCTAGTCGAAATTTGATATTCTAGGATGATATTATTTGTGAATTCCAGGGTTTTGTAGTTAAACCTTATTAGAAGTTAAATTCTCTAGTATATGATTTGAAAAATCATGGATTTATGAAAGGTTGATAAAAATATGAAATTGTATTGTGATCCATTTGATTGTTGAGGATTAGCAAATAAAAGTCTATTTGTTACATCAAGCCCTAGTAGGATCTAGTCATGTTGTTGATTGAGATGTGATTGGTTTTGATTGTTGAAGCTTAATAACTCATGTTTGAAATCTAGGGTTTGCACAAAATCCTAGTAGGAAGTTTAACATATGAATTCTAAAAGTTGTTAGATACTTTGTTGAAATTGTACTTGTTTGAATTGATTCAAGGGTTTGCTATATGTTATAAAAGAGTTTGTCATATCTCTGAAAGAAATATTGAAGCCCTTTATATAATGAGATTGATAACTTGATTGAGATGTTGATGTGATTTAGGGTTTGTAACAAACAAGATGTTGAAGTATAGAAGTAAAGTCTCTTGCTGATTATGTTTAGAAGTTCTAATGCTTCCATTATTACATGATTATGATATGGTTAACTCCATGCTTCTATATATTTGGTTGTACTTTCTATCTAAGTTGTGCAGGTACATAGTCTTCAAGATGGTGAAGATGTTCATTTGATAAGCATGATGAAGAAATTTATATTGATGTTGTCATGATAACTCTGATGAGAAGGATGGAAGCCGTGAAAGCTTTTCCGATGTCATAGAAAAGAAGTTGATCTCCCAAGGTTAAGAGGGGGCTTGGGTATATTTCTTGTATAGGAATGATTAAATCCTCCCTAGTTAAGAAGGAGTGATGGATACGATTATTTACTTCATGTGTCATGCACTAGATCAAGGCTAACAACAATAAGCCTTAGTGAAGGCCATAAGTGAGGAAATGACACATCACTCTTGTCTTGATGGCAACAAGTCCTGAGTTGAAAGGGAGGGCATATCATAGTCATGGTGGTTACCTTGAAAGAAGAAATTGGAGAACACATATTAAGGTGTTGCTAACAATAGGAAAGTTGATTTTGAAGTAGGAAAGGAAACTGAATGATTGAGGAATATTCTATCAATATTTGTTTAAAAGTACTACTATGATAAGTTGAGAAGCAACATAAAGATGTCTGAAAGACCCCAGAGGTTTGTGATTACTTATGTACATTTGAAATATTGTTATTGATTGGGGTTGTATTTGTACATGTAAACCTCTCAGAATTTTTGATAGCATGTTTTACACATCTGTTGTTATCG
>APFE030817325.1:13148-55051 GCA_000404065.3 Pinus taeda | reverse complement strand
CTATGGCAGTGTCTGAAGCATCAGAGGATATGTGAAAGGGGAGTGCCCAATCTGGTCCTCTTAAAATGGGAGCTATGGACAACTGATGTTTAAGCTGATCAAATGCTTTTTCACAATCATCAGTCCACTTAAATTCAGCGTTTTTCGTTAATAACACAAATAGATGGGAAGCTATCTTAGAAAAATCTTTGATAAATCTTCTGTAGTACCCTGCATGTCCTAAGAAGCTTCTTACTTCTGTCTAGGTTTTGGGAATAGGGAGGGTCAAAATTACTTGTATTTTTGCAGGATCGACTTGAATTCCTAATAATGAAACATAATGGCCTAATACAATGCCTTCCTTCATCATCATATGGCATTTCTCAGTACTTAAGGCAAGACGTGCTTTAATACACCGCTTAAGTACTTTTTCAAGATTCTGCAAAGCATCTTCAAAGGCAGTTCCATAAGGAGTGAAGTCGTCCATAAAAATCTCTAGAGAATCATTTACCATATCAGAAAAGATACCTATGACCGCTCTTTGAAATGTCACTGGTTCATTACATAGACCAAATGGGAGAACCTTATAAGCAAAGGTCCCCCAAGGGCTAGTAAAAGTGGTTTTATCCTGGTCCTGGGGTGCAATCCTTATCTGATTATAACCGCTAAATCTGTCCAAAAAGGAAAAGAACTTTTTACCAGCTAAGTTATCTAATACCTGATCAATGAATGTAATGGGAAATGGTCTTTTTGGGTGGCCTTATTCAGGGCTCTATAGTCTACGCATACTCGCCATTTCCCATTTTTCTTGGGTACTATTACTAGCAGGGAAACCTATTCACTATCAGATATGGGGTATATAAATCCTGCATTTAACAATTTTTGAAGCTCTTCTTTTACTATTTCTCTTAGATTGGGATTCATCCTTCTTTGGGGTTGACAAACTGGACGGGATCCTTCTTTAATATAAATCCGGTGAGTGCATAGCTCATGGGAAATCCCTTTCATGTCTGTGTAATCCCACGCGAATGCCTCCTTATTTTCTTTAAGTAGCTTCATTAACTGTTGTTTTTTATCGTCTGTTAGGTTATGATTTATATTTAATGTCTTTCCTGGTTCGATTTCTATTGTCACACTTTTGGAAGGACTACCGGCTAATATCTGGGGTGAATTTTCAGTTTCAATATTGTTCTGGGATTCTGATTCTAGGATTGTAGTGAGGTGATTATGTATCTCTGAGCTAACCGAAGAAGGTTCAGAAATGAAGTTGCTGATTAATTCATCTTCAGTTGAGTTTTTGAGAGTTAAAGCTTGTCCGATTGTTAAAATAGGTGGGTTTCTTCATCCTCGTAGTCTACCCATATTGAGTTATCGTTATTAATCATGGGTGTGGCATGAGGGTAAAGAGTCAACTGTTTAGTTTCTTGGCCATTGGATATCGTCATTGATCCAGACCTACAGCTGATGAAAGCATCTGCTGTAGCTAACCATGGTCTTCCTAGAATTAGTGGATGACCCCCCAACTTTGTTTTAGTTTGTAACACCACAAAGTCGGCTGGGTAATTCCAAGGTTCTACAGAGATTACCAGGTCTTCGATTACTCCTTCAGGTTTAATTTTAGAGCGATCAGCCAACTCTAAAATAGTTGGAGTTTCCCTGATTAAATGTTTCAACTGCAGTAATTGTGCTGTTTCAAGTGTCATAATATTTATTGCAGCACCTAGATCCACTAGAACTTTAGAGACAAAGGTCTTTCCGACCTGAATTGTTACTGTAGGGTGACCAGGGTCACCATATTTCACAGGAGGGTCTTTTTCTGTCATTAGAGCAGTCAGTTCTCCCATCACATGAACTGTGAGGGGTTCCTTGGCTTTTCTTCTAGTTTTCCTGACACAAATATCCCTAACAGTTCTGGCGTAGATAGGGACATCTCTTAGTGCTTGTAATAATGGAATTTTAACATATAAATTCTACAGTTCTACTAAAAGATTAAAGGCTGGTGGCTCAAACATTTTACTTAGAGTCAATCTTTCAGGGAAGGGTGGTTCAGCTATTTGGATAGTCTTGTTAGTGGGTGATTCAAGAATTTCAGTATCTTTATTGGATGACTTTTCTTTCCTAGTTTCTTCTTTTTCAGAGTCAGTAATGTCATCTATGATGGGTTCAACTACTCTTCCGGAGCGTAAATGGATATCATTGCATTGCATCGGAAGGGCAGGTTGACTTTGAATGTCGATTACCTGCAAGGCTTTATTATTGTTTGGATTGGAGTTAGGTTGCACAGGCAGTTGGGGTCTCATTGCTTGGTTATTCTCACAAGTATTGGGTGGTAAGGAAAGAGATTGTTGTTGTTGAGGAAATGGTATCTGATGGGCTGCCCAATTTGGATTCTATTGATTGAAATATGGTTGCTGTGGGGCCCAAGGATTCCACATAGTAGGATCAGGAAAGGGGAGATTAGGTTGCTGCATAAGTGGAAAATTCATTGCATTAAAGGGTGGGTACTGCATTTGGTTCATGGGTGGGTAATTTGTTTGAAAAGGAGAATTATTATTCCAACGACTAAATGCTGTGTTACAGCTCATACCTTGTCTTTGTGGCCATTGCCTCTTCTATGTCATCAGGTACACTGCTTCAGCCTCTTCTTCGGTTGTCTGCAATGCTGCTTTGATTCCAGGCAACGAGGGGCATTTCTGGGTTTCATGGTCCATTTCAAAAATCATGCAGATAGGTGTCTTATCCAGTGGGTGTTTTCCTCTGCATTTAGAACAGAACATAGCTAAAGCAGCTTCTGCTTCCGCCTATTTCTTCTTAACCTGCAGAGCATCGATTTGTGTAGCAAAAGAACTTAACATTTCAGTTTTAAATTCTTCTAATAAGTTACCTATTTCAGCTCTTGTTGCTCCTCCACTGGCTGACTTCTGAACTCTTGAATACACATTATCTCTGCTCTTTGATCTGTTCCCTGCTCCTCTTGAGCACCTCATGTAGAGATTGATAATTTTATCAAATGGTTCTTTGGAGATGTCCCCTTTTCCCAGCATGTTCAACATGTCCAAGCAGTCATCTCTTACCCCTTTCAACAATATGGTTTTTAGAATGTCTTTACTCATATTGGGGTGATCAGACCTCTGCAGATTGTACTGCAGCCTTTCCACAAAATCTTCTAAGCTCTCATCCTCCTTCTGAACCATCTTAAACAGTTCTTCCTTCCTTTCTCTTGTTCGGCAGTAATCTTGGTATTTGGCCAAGAATCCTTCTTTCATCTGGTCCCAGGTGGTGATTGCCTAAGCTCCTAAGCTCATGAACCATCTCAACGCATTCCCTTTTAATGTTGCTGGAAACAGTTTTAGTTTCTGATTAGGGCTCATATAATCATAACTTCTACATAATATATCGAATTCAAAGAGGAATTCATCTGGATCTTCAGAGGATAACCCATGGAAATTGGGTAGCGCTGAAAGGGGAATGTTCTTCATAGGAGTCGTTCCTCTCGGTAGGTCCCCAATGGGGAATTCCAGGGTAGAGAGTGAGTTCTCCCCCCTTCCTTCTGTTCTGTTATCTTCCATTAGTCTTTCTCCTGAGTCGCTTACTTTATCTTCTGTATCTTCAGGTTCTTCAGGTTCTTCAAGTTCTTCTACCAGTTCCTCACTGTGTTCTGATACTTCCAACTTCCTTTCAGGCCCCAATACCTCCTCCGTCTGTCGATCCATTTGTGAGGAGTACTGGATTTGAGGTCTTCGGGAATTCGTCCTCTGTGATGTTTCAGCCTTTGAGATGATTTCGTCAATAAAAGTCTTTCTTCCTCCCTTACCGCCTGTGAAATTAGGTTTCTTGCGTCCTCTCATGCACCTGTTATTTTCACAAAGAAATCATTAATGCCTTTAGAAATCTTTAGTTTCCTTCCCCGGCAACGGCGCCAAAATGTTGGCTAGTTAAATTGTTTATTAATTAAACAATCAAGTACCACATTAATTGTCAACCTGGGAAATTCTTTTTATTCCAAAGGCTACCGCGTATTGTCTGTACTTAAATTCTAAAAGCATTGAGAGCTGAAGTATACTTAATTCTTGTGCTAGGTTATCACAGTGTTGATGAAATAAAAGGAATTAACTAAAACTAAAAATCTGGAAAGCAAAGAGATGGATGCTCTGTTGGCTAAGGATCAGGACCCTATCCTCCAGGTGAGGACGTTCAGCACCTGCCCCTGGAATCAGATTGCTAACAAACACTGCACTCAGATTCACCGGTGAAATACACTTGCATAACTTCAAATAACTTAATAAAACAGAGTGCTAGCAAAACAAAATTTCAAGAGGTAATGCTACAAGATCCAAACAGAGTATCTGCAGAAAGAAACTATCACACACTTACACACTTGACAGCAAAATAAATGGGTGAATCTTGTGAGGAAGGTGGGCCCAGTCCCTCTCACAAGATTCCCCAGAACACGGAGAATAGCTTAAATACTCAGAACGTTCTTCTATTCATCTGTAAAAAATTCGAATACAGTAAAGTTCAAACTTGCTGATATTCTCACAAATTTCTCTTACATACCATCCTCCCTTGACTAATGTAGATGTCTCCTCCTTATAGAGGAGACATCTATTACAATAGATTGTTACGGTTCATTCGGTTAACCCGTTTAATCAAAAATAAGAATTACAGAAACGTTGTTGCAACAGTATGATAATATATTCTTTGTTTAGGTTCTGGCTGTTACACAGCTGGTAACCATCTTCGACCGTCTTCCTTGGAATTCACACATTCCGTTCACCGTTTCCCCATACTATTCCGGTTTTGAGTCCTGGTAACTGTGTTCTACCCGCTTTAGAAAATTTCTTGATCAGCCACGTCAGCGTTGCTCAGATAGTTGCCGTTGTTGTTCCCATTTGATGCAAAATACCCACTTTAGATGGTTTCTGTTGCTGACTGTAGCAACTGCGTAGTTGCTTCTTCTGGTGTTGCAGCAACTGCGTAGTTGCTGTTTCTAGTGTTACAGCAACTATAGGTTATAATTCCTGCGGGCTTAAGACAATTACTTAGCAATTTAGTCAGCTTTCCAAAGATAAATACAAAGGTGCTTACGAATATGCAGTGAACAATTAAACATCTAGATATGCGAGAAGTTACTTCATACCTTGGGGTGATTAAGTCATTGTGTGATCAAAGCTTATAACTTGTGACTGAAAAGGATAATATTATGATGAAAATATAAGGTCAAAATTGGTCAATTCTGGGTCCTAACACTGACCACCTATATTATCCAATACCTCATCAATTAACGGAGTCAGCAAAGGATAATGCACGTAAGCACCATTCAACTTCCTGAGATCTACACATATCCTTATTTCATCCTTCTGCTTCCTTTCATCTACCACCATTAGTCTCACCTAATAAGATTATTCTACGGGCTCAATGATGTCTACTATGAGCAACTTATCTAACTCTAAGATGACCTTCTCCTTATACTTCGGATTGAGATGGTAAGGTCTTTTATTAATCAGCTTTGTGTCAGGCTTTAATGTGATATTCATAATGCCTAGGTCTCCTATTATCCCCTTTAACTCCGTAAACTTTGTAGGGAACAAATCTTGGTATTCGTGGAGAAATTCGGTGACCTAATCTACCATTGCATCATCTGAGTAATCTCTAATATTCACGAATTTGGGTTGTCCCTCTGTTCCAATATTATGTGTTTAGTTTTCAACCGCGTGGTTATATCAGGATTCTCGATCGGTGGTCCCTCGACCTTGCGGTGACCCTCAGTTTTAGGGATATTAATATTTCGAGCATCCTCGCCTTCTTCTTCAACAGTGACGTTATAGAATTCCAGCACGTGGCTAAGCTAAGTAGTCCAATCGGGTTGAATCAGATCCAAAGGATCCTGTAGTATCCTAAAGATTGCTACTTTAACTTCTTATAGTGCTTCAAACCCATCTTCGAAGTTGAACATCATCATGAACCCTTTGCGCAAAATATCCCATTCCCATGTGCCATGGCGAAACTCTGTCTCCAAGTACCAGTTCATCGAGATGACATCTAGGGTGTGACAAAGTAAGTGCCTCCATTCAAGATGGGGCTTCGCTCCATAGGCCTTAGCCCATTGGCCAAGTGTTCGCATAGATCATCCTTCCCATCATACTTTTCCATCACTCATACCTTTGGCTTCCCAAAATGTGTTCTCATCATCCTCCTATACACATGCCAATCATCAAAACTACCCTTGTGCCTACCCCACCATCTTGCGAGCGTAGCGCGTAATGCCCAATCCAAAGCTTGGAAGCACTACTTCTCTGGTACTTCCCTCTCAAATGCATCAAAAAACACATCCACATCATTCAAGCCATCATAAGTGGGCAGATTCCTTACCTCAAATGACACACAACGCAACGACCGAGTCATCATATTACAACTCAACATGGTTACTTCATGGAGCTGATTCTGCCAGTTCTCTAATTCTTCATCTGAGCCTAAGGTGTAGGAACTCTCACGATCCCATGTAATTCATCCAACCACTCTCGGATTCACCCAATCTTGGTCTTGCATTGTTATCTTATATATGCAGTCCAAATCATCATCACTTTCATAATCGTGGACTGGTTCAGTATAGCGTAATCCTTCGACAAGATCTAGGGGTACTATTACGTGAAGTGATTTCTTTTCAAATATCATCTTTCACTTCTTTAGGTTGATTACCCCATTCATGTCAGTAGCCCAATCCATGGCAAGGAGCATAGGGTAGGGTTTGATGTCATCCACCATTTCTATTACCTCAAAATTAGCCAATGCGCTCGTGCATTCAATATCTACATTTACTCCCTGCAGCTGTCCCATGGGGATGATCTTCTATTGATTTTCCATCCTTAACTGAATCGCAGACTATTGCAACCCGAGTCTCCCCATCTGCTCTTAAGTCTCCTTCAAAAAATCGTTCGTGTCTAACTTTTGAACTCATGCAAACTCAGTTCCTTTGTTTTAATCACTCTGAAATTCTTCTCATCTTCTCACCAGATGTCTAGTTTCCCTTTTAGACTGAAAAATAGTTATTCTATCCTTCGTATTCTTTGAATGATCATGCAGCTTGAAGAACTTGTTCATCCCAAGCAACCATGCTTTTGCATCTTCCAGTTTCTTCAGCTCTACATTACAGGTAGGAGGATTGGCTTTTTTGAACTCATCTGGAACGTTATTCTTCTCACTGCTCACGTAAGAATGATCAATGATGACCCTAATGTATCTTTGATCAAGAACTAGAATAGAGCCCATAACCATTACCTCTCTTGTCAGGTTTATCCATCTATCTACCACCTTTGAATGTGTTACCCCTATCTGAATTGTCCTCCATCAGATATGCTACCATATGCCCCATTAGTCCTTTCCTCCTATCCATAATTGATGTGTGGTATTCATTATTACTGCAAATATGATAAAATCCGAAGGATAACTGCATTTACCTCTACATGTGTTTCCTATGCTCTAGCAAGTCTTTCCTATGAATGAATGATCCTGTCATTGATTACTTTGTAACTCTTGATATCTAAATTCAAACTCATCAAGGTGTATGATATGTTAGGAGAATACTCATATGATCTATAAGGAGAGCCGTGTGGCCTATAATCCACCATTTTTCTTTTCATCATTGATCTTAAACTTCTTGCAAACATATTGTTGGAAACCAGAAATGTAGGCATTTTACCAAATTAATTTTTTTTTTTTTTTTTTTTTTTTTTTTTTTTTTTTTTTTTTTTTTTTTTTTTTTTTTTTTTTGTGTGCACATCATTAAATACTTCAATGATAACTTAAATAACCATAACAAATATTAATTTCAAAAGTCACCATGGAACACAGAAGGACAAGTAACTTTCAGAACTACTCCTCAATTCATTCATAGGGCAAGCTACAACTTATTGTTACAATTTATCTAGCTACAACTAGTAGGAATCTACAACTTCTTGATTTTTTAGCTACAACTAAATGGAGTTTCAACCCCAACTATTCTCCTGCATCCTTTAGAATGAGCACCAACCCCTAATTATAAATATACAACTTTCTTTAGACACTCAGTGTTCCATCTTTCATCCATTTTCATACTAGGATCAATGATTAACTTCTTTGCTTTCAAAAATAATTAAAACTTGCCTCAATCACCAACACCTTCAACAATTTTTAATTTCTAATAAAGAAACCATACCAAGACCTCTATGCACCAAAAGCTCTATCTCAAAAATTTGTGCACATTCTAGTTGATCAAGCCCAATTATAAATAATTTGGCTTGATATTTCAGGCTTTAGTTTATTTTCTTTGATTGTTGCATGCTTCCTTATTTTTCCCTTTGTCTTGTTCATCCCAATCATGTGGATAGGTTCTCCAATTTATCTAACCTCAATAGTCATTATTTGCAAGTTAAACTAAGTTTTTTTTCATATTTTAGAAAATTTTCCTTTTTAACAAGTTTTAACAGGGCTTCGCTATTTTTATCTCTAGTTAACTTTGGTTTAATCTTCCAAATCCATTACCAAACTAATAGTTATGCCACCTTTTAGCTTTTAGCACCTTTTTCTCGCTTCCTTTAGCTATTCTTCCTGCCATAGAACTAGTCTTTGCAACCACAACATAATACTTTGGACGCTAAGCCATTTTGAGCCCTACGCGAGCCAATTCCTTGTATAAATGGCTTTGTGTCGTTGTTCATGCTTCTACTTGAAGTGACCAAGGATCTGGCACTAAGCTGCTCCTAGAGCCTCCATAGCTCTTTCCTCTACCGCATGTCTATTTCTAAGAGAAATGACCAAGGAGGGGGCTCATTGCTACACAAAACGACAACGCCCAATGCTAAGGTCGAAGCTCCTAATTTCCTGACTTTTTCCTTGTTATTAATTGTAATTCTTAACAAGTTATAGGATTTTAGGTTTTGTGGATGGGCCCACACTCTATTTTTTTCATGCCTTTGTTCTTCCAACTATTACATGGAACTTGTTATTGGCGTTAAGACTAGAGCCCTTCTATCTTGATGCATACACTTTGTGCCTCATTCCAAACTATCAGGGTTTTTCCATCAAGACGATGTGTCCCATGGGGATCACTCAATGCTTAGGGATTGGTTCTTGTTGTACCACATTGGCCCAGTTCTTGTTACCTAGATATTTTCACTTACGCTCCCATATAAAACCCATCAAGCTCTACGTTACAGGATGCATTTTCCCTAGGATTCCTCCTACTACAGCAAGAACCAATGGAATGACTCTCCAAGCTTAGTTAACTATCGATGTGTCTCGGATCTCATCACCTAACACTCTGTCTCTATGCCTTTTACTAACCACTAAGTTCATGCCTTTGGGATGATGTCACGGTGGCATCACTCCTACCATGTGTTGCCCTATGAGTGGTGACACATTTCACTCTAATCTATGCCCTTTGGGTACCTGAAAGTTCCAAAAATGGCTGCCATGTGTCACACTCCTATTGCCATTGCTGACATCATCTTTTACTTTCCTCCAGGCCAATCACATGTTTCCACATGTCCTATTGTCGAAGAGGAGAGAGAAGGGTCCTCCAACGCCTTTTTTTGTGAACATTTTTGTTTATAATTTTATTTTTCCATAAACCATTAGGTTCAAATCCTTTCTACGACACCACTTCTGAGAAGATTGTGGTTTCAAGAGGGGTTCCCCATGGCTAGATCTCTGTCATTGATCTACGTGATCAATTATGTGTGAAACCAAATCTCTTGACCATAAATCTCATCTAAATTGATGTCTCCAGTGCCATCAAAAAGTCACCACGTAGCCCAACACTTAGCAATGTGTGCTTAAAACAAACTTATGGACTACCATTGTTAGGTGGGCTCCACTTGCTCAATGAATTCTGGTTCTTTTCACTTATGCCACATATGAAACCTTTGGAGTGCACCATCATGTACCACTGTCGGGATGGTGTCATCTTGTTTCCAATCATTACCATTGAAAATACTTTATGTCACGAGCATGTCCTCCACTTCTACGTAGAGCTTCATGTAGAGGCTCTACCAAATTTTCTGCTACACTTTGGAAATGTGCGAAACTTGGCACTAGGCCAAGGGTCCTCCACACTCCTTGTAACTATGCTAGGTTGGACTTGGAGCCATCAAATTTGACTTGCTTTATCTCACCATGCAAGAAGCCATTTTCAAACTTTTGCTTACCATTTGTAATCTCTTTCAGAGCTCTATCCATATAAGTGATTGCCATCTACACTTCAGTTGATTTACTACTCTAGATTTGAGTCCAAATCCATTGCATGGATTTTGATCCTTTGCCCTTCTTGTTTTCCTAGAACCTTCTCCTTGAGGTATTTATTTGATACTTGTGCCTCCAGATGATAGTTTTTGATCAGGTGCTCAGAATTATGCTCAAAAATAAAAGTGTTAGAATCTTGCCACACCCGGCTTTAGATTGAAGATCTCATCATTCTAAATCCAACGTTGCGAAAGATACTCAAATCCAAGCTTGTATGCAGAAGTTAGAGAAATTCAAGTTCAAGTTTGACTTGTCTATGTGGCATGATTGGATGACATGTCAAAGGTCACAACAAATGGGGATATCCAAATGACAGGTTGCCACTGGGTCTCACATATCACATATCAGTGAAAACAAAGGATGCGGGACAAGAATCGGCCCACGGTAGGTTAGGTTGCAATTTGCGATAATCGCATGTCGCACGCAAAACCCCATTGTTATTTGTTACCACTCATAAATTTTGGATGGAAATGACTTCCCGTATGTAATACTTTAGTTTTTTACAGTTTAATGTCCCAGAAGGTCTTTGACATCACATCACAACATTTTGATGTGTTAAGAGCCCATAGCCAATTGCTGATTGCGATGAGCGATAAGACCCCGGATGCGAGAAGTTTATATGAAACAGTTTAATACCTTGTCAGGTCCATAATAATGCAATCACAGTGTTCCTGTGTTAACAAAAACTTTGGCCACACAACTTCACTAATTGTGATGAGCAATTGGTTCTGGACGTGGGATTTTAAATGTTGTAGTTAATTATACCCAACGGGTCCGCATTATCGCTTCATAAAAGCCCACAGCACTTGTCAATTGCAATTTGTGATTTGTTCGACAAGATATAGCTTGCCGCATGGCAAATTTCTCGAAATTCAGTTTATTTTGGAGCAATTTGTGGAACAAATAGTGAGAGAACTAGGAGAAGTCATAACTTCGTAAGTTCTTATCCAAATGGGATGCAAAAAAGAGGCTAGATAGCCATTTTTTAGTATTTTGAACTCATTGAGACAGGTTTCAGAGGAATTTGAGCATTGCAAACACACATTTATTGTAATTTGAGCATAACAAAGAGGCCCAAGCCATTGGAAACTGGACCAAGGAGACGTAGCCCAAGAGGGGTGAACACCTTTATGATGTGCTTGTTATGTATTATATTTTGATGTCCTCTGTTGTTATTTTTCTATTGTTAAACATATGTTTTATGGTAAATTGTTTCTAACATTTACATATGAAACTCTCATGGGAATCAGTTAATTAAGCAAAGATATTGAATCCTTAAGCACTTGATAAGAAAATGATAAGCATCTTGGGTTTTATTCTGAATGGGGAATTAGCACAACATTACTAATCTTCTACAATTTCGTATCAAGTTGGTATCAAAGATGAGAGATTTTTCTTGCTATATTTTCTTTGTGAAAGAAGGGCTTAATTATTTGCATGTTTATGTCATGCTTACAAGGTTGAAACTCAAAAAGAGGTGAAGGAAAGCTAGTTAAAATCCTGAAGTTGGGTCAAGTGGAAGAAAAACAAGGTTTCCAAAGTCTTCTACACCAGTACATCCTCAAGTTGCAAAAGTTGCAGTTGAGTCTCCTGAGATCATGTATCATGAAGGAGAACCTATCATGACAGAAGATTGGAAGTCCTTCAGAAAGGCTTTCCTTGATATGAAAGAGATGGTTAAGGTCCTCTGCGAAGAGAGGAATAATAGGATGCAAGGAGAAAGTTCCAAGCCTACCAATGGAGAAGGCTCTTTAGGAGGAGGTAATGGGAATGGAGGAAAGCCTCCACCATCTCCACCATATTCTTCATCTTCTTCTTCGAAAGCATATTCACCCTCTTCCACTAATACCACTGCTACTAATACTCATCATCATTCTTCAAAAGGAATTGGTAAATCACCTTTTCTAAAGATTGATGTTAAATTCGAGTTGCCTATGTACAATGGTGAAGTGGATTTGGAGAAGCTAGATAAATGGATTCGTCACTTGGAGGTGTATTGTAGAATTCTTAACCTTCAAGAGGATGACATTAAAATTTAGTTGTCTTCATTGAGAATGGAGGGTGCAACACTTGTATGGTGGGAATGAAGGACTCAAGACGAGATCAAAAAACATGGTACGATATCTATTTCTTGGAATGATTTGATTGTTGCTATAAAAAGATAGTTCTACCCTTTATCTCATATGTAAAAATCTATCATGAATTGGAAAAATTTAGGACAGTTAAAAGGTCAAAATGTGCAAGAGTATACTCAAGAGTTTAGGGAAATATCTCTTATGCTAGGAGTAGAGTTACAGTCATGAGATACTTTGCTAGAATACATAAGAGGGTTGCATAGCTATCTTCTACATACGATTCTTATGTTTAATCCCACGAATCTTGATGAGGTCTATGTTCAAGCTACACACCTTGAAGAAAGAGGGAAAAATGTACAAGAAGAAGGTAAGAAGAAGCCATTTCAGAGTGGTGAAAAAGGGAAGAAATTTAAAGGAAAGCAGAAGAAAAATGCTCCTATTAAGAAAGAAGGGGAGAAACCCGTGTGCAAGAATTGTTCCAAAGAGGGCCATGATGAAGTGCATTGCTGGAAGCTTCATCCAAAATTAAGACCAAAGAAATTAGAAAAAAAAGGGAACAGAGGACAAACGCTACTGGAAAACAAGGTTCAGGTTCCACCTTAGGAGATGAAGGAAAGATTGCAGCCACAGTCACTAAGGAAAAATTCATTGCAAAAGAAAGCAAAGAGGAAGTCATGGCAAGCACCAGTGCAACCAATAACTCCAATAATGTTTCAAATGAGTAAAATCAAATCAATATGTTCCATATCCGATTTATTTCCAAACACAAAAATCGATACGATGTTCGATAGTGGATCTTAGACCAACTTAATTTTGCGGATTTGGTTAAGAAATTGAATATGGAATCCCTGCCTCATCATAAACCATATCTATTGGGTTGGATTACCAAGGATGCCAATTTGCAAGTCACACGGAAATGCGTTTCAAGTTTGCAATTCTGCCAATCTCATTTATGAAGTTGAATTAGATATTCTGGCATTGGATATTTATGGGATTGTGTTGGGAAGCTCGTATCTGTGTGATGGGAAAGTTTTTTTTCCAACAATTTGAGAACAAATATCATTTGTTTAAAGGTGTAGTGGATTATATTGTGAGAGCCCATCGTAGAAAGCTTAGCCTATCTTTAGCAAGTGCATGGGAAGTGAAGCGACTAGTCAATTCTAGCGAGAGTCTCATGCTCCTTATGATCAAGAAGAAGAATGAAACGGAGTAGGAATCCTTTGCAAGTTGTTACATGAAGCCGAAAGTTGAATTGGTTGATGTGGTCAATAAATATCGAGACATGTTTCAAGAACCAAAGGGATTTTCACCAAAAATGGTAATCCAACATGAAATTCAGCTACAACAAGATTGTCCACTCCCAAACATTGGTATGTATCGAATGTCAATTTTGAAAAGTTTATAAATTAAGAAACAAGTCCAGGAATAGTTAGATAAAGGTGTAATTCGTCCCTCAATTTCACCATGTGGTTCACCAATGTATTGGTACCCAAGGAAGATGGAACATGGCGCATGTGTGTAGATTATCGAGCTTTGAATAATATTACAATAAAGAATCGATACCCACTGCCAAGAATAGATGATTTTCTAGATCAGTTGAAGAATGCAAAATATTTAACTAAATTAGACTTGAGAAGTGGATATCATCAAGTAAGAATAGTCGAGGAGGGTATTTGGAAGACTCTTTTTAAAACCAAACAAGGATTGTTTGAGTGGTTGGTTATGCCTTTTAGTCTTTCCAATGCTCCAACTACATTCATGAGAATTATGAATGATGTTTTAAGATCATTTCTTGATGAATTTGCAATTGTCTATTTAGACGATATTTTGATATTCAACAAATCATGAGAATACCATGTCAAGCATGTGAGGAAAGTTTTGTATATCATGAGAAAAGAACAATTATTTCTGAATATGCCTAAATGTGAATTCGGAAAAAATTCCTTAGTGTATTTGGGCCACATAGTTGGAGGAGGTGAGATGGACATTGACACCTCTAAAGTTTCGGTCATTGTGAATTTGCAAATACTCAAATCAGTTACAAAAGTAAGGAGTTTTCTAGGAGCAACATAGTATTGGAGGAAGTTCAATACTAATTTTTCTTCCATAGTAGCTCCACTACATGCTTTGACTAGCTTGAAGGTTGTATTCTAGTGGGGGGAAATATTTGATGCTTTGAAACAAAAGATCATATCAAACCCAATTTTAGCATTTTTGGATTTGAAACAAACATTTGAAATACAAATAGATGCAAGTGACTACACCATGGGTGCAGTTCTTTTACAACAGGGTAAGCCCATTTCATTTGATTCTGGTATTTTTGATGGTGTTGTTATTAACTATCCTACGTATGATAAAAATATGTATTCATTGGTACAAAGTGTGAAGAAATGGAAGCATTACTTGATGGGAAAAGAAACCATTATTCAGATCGATCATCAGCCTTTGCAATATCTGCAATCTCAAACCAAATTGCAGTAGTCAAGGCACTTTCATTGGATGGAACTTTTATAGAAATTCCACTTGGTAATCAGGTACGAGAAAGGTATTTATTACAAAGTTGTTGATATGCTTTATAGAACAACAATTAATGTATCCATTTTACTCAAGAATCATTCTGTTATGCCTGGAAGTTATGTTGAACAATACACATAGAATGTTGACTTTCAAGAGGTATATTTAAAATTGAGTCAAGGCCACTAAGTTGAGGAATTAGACTACCATGTAGATGATAATCTATTGTATCATTTGGTAAAACTTTGTGTTCCAGAGGGAGAGAGAGTAAATGTCACAATGGAAGCACACACTTCTCTCATTGTTGGACATTTTGGTTTCAGTAAAAGAGTGGAAAATATTCAGAGGTATTTTTATTGGTCTCATATGCTTGAAAGTGTGTCACGTTTTATCAGAGGTTGTTCATTATGTGCAGTCCGTAAGCCTAGTAATAGGAAACTAGGATTTTACACACCATTTCCAGTGCCCTCACGACCATGGGAGAGTGTTTCTATGAATTTTTCAGGAGGTCTTCCTTTATCAAGTAAAGATCATGATTCTTTTTATTTATTTATGGACAAGTTTAGCAAGATGTGCATATTAATGCCTGTAAAAAATAAACTATATCTGAACAAACAACTCAAATTCTCTTTCAACATGTATGGGTTCATTTCATATTGCCTACTTCTATAGTAAGTGATCGTGATTATAAATTTGTTGGGAATTTTTGGTCAAGTTTATGGATCTTGATGGACAATAAGTTGAAGAAAAGTACAACCTTTCATCTGCAAACAAATAGTAAAACTGAAGTGGTTAACATGACAATTATTCATTTTCTAAGAGGATATTGTAGCAAACATCCTAAGTTGTGGGATGAACAATTGCATTATATTCAACATGCTTATAATCGAGAAAAACACTCTTCTACTCTATCTTCACCTTTTGAGGCATGTCATGGTTATTTTCCTAAATCTCCCTTGGATTTTATCTTTGAGAAAGATGTAGTTGTATATGGACATAGTGACATAGATAGAGAAAATAAATTCATTGAGAAAATTTAGTTGATTCACCAAACAATTCAAGAACAACTAGAAAAGAGTCAAGGCAAGTATAAAGAAAAACATGATAAGCATCGTGTGGATCATCAGTTTCAAGTAGGTGATGAAGTTTTGCTATATATTAGCAGGGAAAGGCTTCAAGGTGAAGGTAAAATGTTGAAACTAGTTCATTATGGTCCATTGAAAATTATGGAAAAGATTAGTAATAATGCTTTCAAGCTTGATTTGCCTTCATATATGAAAATATGTTCCCTTGTCAATGTTGAAAATTTGAGATTGTATGAGACCCCTTTGATTTAAGATCAAGGAGAGAATGTTCAAACTCCATCTATTGAAGACTTTTCTCCAAAACTCCTTGATGTGCTTCAACAAGACATTGTACTTTGTAGAAGGACAAGGACAACTAAAGGGGAAAGTATTGATTATCCTCGAGTGGGTATCAAAGGTACACATCTATCAAACACCAAATGTATTGATGTCGGGAAGGTGAGGGAAAAATACCCTCATCTGTACAATAACTATATATCAACTTTTGAGTTCTAAAAGGGTTCCAATGGGGAGGAGTGATCAAGTACTCATAATTATGCTCAGAAATCAAAGTGTTAGAATATTATCACACTTAGCGTCAGATTGAATAGCTCGTCATTCTGAATCCAATGGTGCAAACGATTCTCAAATCTGAGTTCATATGTAGAAGTTAGAGCATGTCAAACTTCAAGTTTGACTTGTCTATGTGGCAGGATTGGATGACATGGCAAGGGTCCCATGAAATGGGGAAGCGCCAAGTGAAAGGTCTCCATTGGGTCCCACATATCACATATCGGGGAAAAAACAAAAGGATGCAGGAAAATAATATTCCCCCGACAGGTTGGGTTGCAATTTGTGATAATCGCATATCACACGCAAAACCCTGTTGTTATTTGTTACCACTCATAAAGTTTTGATTGTGATGACTGCCTAGATGCGATACTTTATTGTGTTATAGTTTAATGTCTCGATGGTTCCCGATATCGCATCGCAACATTTTTCTATGTTAAGAGTCTGTAACCAATCGCATATTGGAATGAGTGATAAGACCCTGGACGTGGGAATTTTATATGACACAGTTTAATACCCGACAGGTCCAGAATACCACAATCATAGTTTTCCCGTGTTAACAAAACCTTCAACCAATGAACTTCACCAATTGTGATAAGTGATGGGTTCCGGACGTGGAATTTTATATGTTGCAGTTAATTATCCCCAGTTGGTCCGCAATATCGCAATCACAATGTTTTGCCATTCCATAAGAGCCTGCAGCACTTGCCGATTGTGATTTGTGATATGTTCAACAATATATAGCCCGTCGTGCATAGAATTTCTCACTCTGTTAGTAGATTTTAGATCAGAAATGGGATTTTTGGTCGGCTTTGGAGCAATTTGTGGAACAAATCGTGGGATAACTAGGAGAAGTCATAACTTCTTCAGTTATTATCCAAATGGGATGCGAAATGAGGCTAGATAGTCATTTTTAGTATTATGAACTCATTGGGACAAGTTTCAAAGGCATCTAAGCATTGTAAACACACTTTTGTTATAATTTGAGCATAATAGAGAGGCCCAAGTCATTGGAAGTTGGACCAAGGAGACGTAGCCCAAGAGGGGTGAACTCCTTCATCATGCACTTGTTTTGAGTTGTATTTTGATGTTCTTTGTTGTTATTTTGTTGTTGTTTAGCATGTGTTTTATGGGAAATATTTGCTAACACTTACATAAGAAAATCTCATGGGAATCAGTTAATTAAGAAAAAATATTGAATCCTTAAGCACTTGATAAGCAAATGATAAGAATCTTGGGTTTTATTATGAATAGGGAATTAACACAACATTACTAATGTGCTCCAATTCAGATCACTTTTTGACATCAATGAAAAATTATTTCCAACATTCTCCCCTTTTGGAATTGATGGCAACACCAAAATCAAGCAAAGCACCCTTTGTCTTTGTAAAAACTTGTCAACATAGAATGACTTCTTTGAGTGCTTCTCCCCTTGATATTTCTGTTTTTTTAGTACTTTTGTTGGTTTTGTTGTCACTATGGATCTTCCCTTTTTAATCCTATGGATTTCTCCTCCCATAGATATCTCCCCCTATTTTTAATTTTTGTTTGATTTCATTTCTTTAGTTCTCTCCTCCTTTGACATCAATGGAAAGGACACCATCATGCTCCCCTTGTCACCATACTCCATCTTTTAACATTTTTTCTATATCATGTTGATCTTGTGGACTTGGTAGCTTCACCATGATGTGTTGATAATGAAACAACTTCCTTTCTTCCCATTGAAGTAAAATCTAGTGGAGGGAGGAAATAGACACAACTCCCAATATTTGCCTCAAATACTCAAACTGTTCTCTACAAAGTGGCTCGGTGAAGATATCAAAAAATTGCTCTTTGGTGGATACATACTCCAGCTTCACAATATGAGCTGTAACTTTCTCTCTCAAGAAATGATACTTGATGGAGATATGCTTTTTTTTAGAGTGAAAAACTGGATTCTTTGACATAGTTATTGCACTTCTGTTGTCACAAATAATGGGGATCGAGTGATTATAAAAAACTTGTAGATCTTACAAAGTTTACTTCATCGACAATAATTGAGTAGAACAAGAAGCTACTAAAATATATTATTCTTTAGTCGTAGATAAGGAAATGGAATCTTGATTCTTCCTTAACCACGATAATATACTTTTTCAAGGAAAGAAAGCACGACCACTTGTGTTTTGTCTATCATCTACATCACCTGTCCAAGAAACATCAATATAAACAGTGTGTGATTTTTTTTTACCTCTGCGGTACCAAAACCATAGTTCATTGTTGCTCTAAGATATTTGAAGATCCTCTTGGCTACTAATAGATGGCTTTGTCTGGGAGCTTCATGAACTCTTCCAACTATAGCAACGACTTGCATGATGTCTAGTCTTGAAGCTATCAACTGCCAATGATGGATCTATACAAGGTCTAGTCCACTTTTGGAGATTCATCCATCTTAGTAAGATTGTAACATGTCACCATTGGAGTGGTCATTAAAGATAAATCTTCCATGCCAAATTTCTTTAGCACTTCCTTGAGATGCTTGCCTTAAGAAATAAAAATTCATTTAGGAGTCTACACTATCTGCAACACAAGGAAATATGATAGGCCTCCAAGCATGGATATCTTGAATTTGACATTCATAACAGTTTCAAATTCACTGGTCAGAAAATCAAAATCACTAGAAAAGATGATATCATCAACATATACTACTACCACCATCCTTTTCTTTGACATATAAGTTGATGTTAGATGCACCTCTTTTGAATCCACAATAAAGAAGGTAGTTATCTGGCTTGGAATACCATGCTCTAGGGTCTCGCTTGATACCATACAAATCCTTCTTTAGTCTGCAAACATAATATGCTTTATATGTTAGCTGAAAGGCTTATGGTTGTTCTATGTAAACTTTCTCTTGTATCTCTCCATTAAGAAAAGCACACTTGACATCCATTTGAAGGATTTTGAATTTCTTAAAGCAAGCAAATCGAAAAAGCATTCCTATTTCTTATAATCTAGCGAGACGAGAAAAATTTTCATCAAAATCCAAACCGTCTATTTGAGTATAGCCTTTCCATACCAACCTGGCCTTGTTTCTTACCACTTCTCCATGGCCATTTAAATTATTCTTGAAAACCAACTTTGTGCCAATGACATTCCTGTTACCAGGTCTTGGAACAAGATCCAAGTCTAATTTTTCTCTATTTGGTCCAATTATCCATTCATTGCCTTTAACCAATGTTGATCATTACTAGCTTGAACAACATCCTTTGGTTCCTCCATGGAAAACCTGCCAACTTGTGCTTGTGTAGGGGGTTTAATAGTTTCTTTATTTTTTACACACCAATATTTAATTCACCAATGATCTAATCAAGTGGATGACCAAGGTTTCACTATGCTTCACCAATGTTTGACTATAGTTGAACATTTTTTTAACTATGGTTGATTATGGTTGACCATGACTGATTATGGATGACCATGGTTTCACTATGGTTTTCATTTTGATCATCGTTGATAATGGTTAACCATGGTTTTGTTATGGCTACCTATGATTTGACTATGCTTCACCATTGTTTGACTATAGTTGAACATGGTTTAATTATGGTTGATGACTATTGACCATGATTACCTCTTGCTGGTCATGATTTCATTACGGTTGACTAATTAACCATGGCTTGAATATGCCTTGACTATTTTTGCCCATATTTTGAATATGGTTACGATTTTTATGATGGTTGAAGATGGTTAACCATGGTCCAACTATGATTGACTATAATTTGAGTCCACTGTAGTCCATGTTGTAACTATGTTGTCTATATTTATGTTATCTATATTTATGTTGCTTATATTTCTGTATGGATGGTCATGTTATCCATATATAATAATATCACTAAAAAAATGAAATCAATAAATAACATATCTTGTTTAATTAATATTAAAAAACCATTATAAATAAATAAGCAATTGTAAAATAAATAAAGTTATTTTTTCCAGTTACAATTTTTCCAAAAAAAATTGAATTTATCTTTAGGAAAAAATTAAATTTATCCAATTAATAATTTGTGATTACTCTATGTTCTTAAATCATATATTAAAATTAAACACTTACATTAAATATAAAATGAAAAAGAAGACTTTAAAATAGGATATATTAAAATGCACTTCCTTTCATATATAATAAAATAATAATTTACAATTTTTATCATACAAATATAATTTTTATCAAGTTTTTTCGAGCCCCTATTTCTTTTTCTCTTCCCTTGGTATAGAGTAAATATTTTGGTCATCTATTGATGCATTTTTACTCTACCTATGCACTTACACTTTTTTGGACTTCATTGAGATTTAAGAAATATGAGTTTTACCCCTCATACAACCCTAATGGTTTATATTATGCTATACCCTAATATTACCTATGTAGCATTAAAAGAAAAGGGGGGGCGGGGGGAATAATAGTCTTGTGCACCTTCAGATCATTATAGTAGATTTTTGTAACAATTTAGCACATGTAACACATTCTAAAATTCATGCAAGGGAAAACATGCATTTTTCGTCTATAATTTGACCAACAAAACATATCAGACAGAATGTAAAACAATAACAACAATTAGAGGGAACACTTATATGAATGTTTATGTTGGAAATTCAATTGGGAAGGCATCTTTTCCAGCCAATCATACACACAATTGTACCAATGTGTCATAGAGATGTCCACCCTCTAACGAGGTTGTGATCTCACAAGGGGACACTAACAAATTAGAGAAAACTAACATGGATGAATGTCAATTTACTTCATAATAGAAAGGCATCAAAGAACCCATGTTTTTACTGAGCTTAGGTTTTCCTCAAGCATCAAATGCCTTTCATCTAGTTGACATAGAAACATTGAATTCCCTTCACTGCTCTACAATACCTTGAAATTTTCCTTCCTGATTGCTTATCATATTTCCCAAATATGCATCAATTCATGACCCCAAATATCTATCTAAGTTTAAGAGCTAACGCAAAATTCAATTTTAGAGAGCCTAAAATAATATTAATGTTCCAATCTATGACTAGTGCATTTATGGTCATATTTAGGCACCAAAAACTCTATATAAATACACTAAACATTCCAACAATATTTTCACTAAAAAATGGCATCTCTTAGTTCATGAAAATCACTAGCGAGATAAACAAACACTTGTTTATCTTTGATCTCTTTGGGTATGGTTTTAATGCACTCATATGTTTCACCCATCTATTTTTTACCATTTTCCAATACCATTTGTATGTCAATCCTCAAATTTCGTATCATCTCCTCACCAATTCACATTCATGGTATCATACTCTATAACGATACTCACAATTGTAGTTAGTTTCTTAGCATTTTTAATTATGAATTAAATATCTACACATGCCTCATTTTAAAATTTTTAAGCATGGTGCATCGCCACAATGAGATTTAAATGTCGCTATAAGTGATAATATGACAAAACTAATTATAGCAACTGTGGGGTTGAAAATGACGTAGTTAGTGAAATAAATTCACCTTTCTTGTTTTATCTTGATAATTTTTGTTAATTGCTATGCAAGCAATAACATTTTCTGTAACTATGTGGAAATACTTCAACACATCGATCTTGTCTTCTCTTAACAACAAAAAATTGTTCCCCAAATGTTGGAACCATGTCATCTCAGTAGGTAATAATTTGTTAATGATAATACGAATGAAATTTTTACATATTGTTTCCTCTTATATAATTAAAAATAAATTAAAAACATGGTCCAAAAATTTTCTCCTTTTCATATAAGAGAAATTCATGAATGTAAATTACTATATAGATACAAAAATGTATATATATATATATATATACAAATTTCTCCTTTCAATTGATAATTACCATAATTATAGCATTACTTCAACAAAATCACATTCATAACAACATTTATAATCCATCAATTATATGAAAACATTGCTTCATATACATAAAACTTACATAGTTTAAGTTTCAATTTCAAATACTATGAACAAGCAAAACTCCAAATATTGTTCATATGTAGGTGAATATACATAATTACTAGAAGGTACTGCATAAACACTAATAATAATTTCGTGCTCACCCAAAACTTTGTATAAACAATGAGAACAATTAAGAAAGTTTAAAACCGAATATGGCAACCCTATGCTCATGAAATAACCAACTTGTCACCCATGTTACTTTGTTCTCTCTGAGTATCATCTAAATGCACTTGTGGATGTTTGATCCTCTTATTTTTCCTCATTTTCCCACATCAATTATGAGTCAACCCTCAAGTTTTGAGATTGGTAATTTTTTGTGCTTCCTAAAGAAGTTTGAGACTACTCCACAACAACCACTCAAACTCCATATATGTGAAATGAAATTTCTTTAGCTACTCATTTCTTCATTAAATGAATTATGGGCTAGTAGGAAGGTAAGAAAATAAAATTTGAAATACAAATTTTACCATAGATCACTAGGAGTGTCTTTTCTAACAATAACAAGATGGTCAGTTTATTGTAATACTCTCACGAGTTCCCACTTGTGGTATCATATTATGCATCGGTTCTCACATTCCCAATATGTTTCTCTACATTTTTTATTATTAAAGAAATATTTACATATGCACCATTTTAAAATTGTCTAGTGCACTGTGTCACTATGATGACATTTTTATTTTATCACAAACGATGATGACATAACTAATGATAGTATCCCTAGGGTACAAAATGGTGATTTTGCAATCGCCACCCAACTAAAGTAATATTGTCTTTTGTGTATAATTAAGGTGAGAAGAAAAAAAAAGCTAAGGGTTAAAAACTTTGACTTTCTCCAACTCATTCATATTGAACACATTTAGATAAGCAACATACTCATCAATTCAAGAAGTATTGTTATCCTTGAAACATCCTTGTGAAATAGTCAGTGGTATCAATTGTTTCTTCCTTTTTTCATTAAAAAAGTAAGCTCATATCCTATGTTTTCAATATAATTTTTCCAAAAAGAATTAGTCACATATATAAACTGGGAGCATAAAGGATTTCCTCTCAAATCCAAATAGTCCCATGTATAAAAAAAAAATTCCTCCTAAAACAATTATTTGGTTTCATAAAAGGTTAGAGCTTCTGGATAGCATCACCAACCAAATCAACTAGTAATCATCATGTTACATCATGAAAAAAAACAAATTTTCATAGAATAAAACTAAACTAGAATTTATGGCTCTAAAGAGATGGGTATCAAAACTAAACTAGGTTGAGATTAAAACTAAATTGCTGCAACCTTGAGAGACATTCAAAGATGTTGCAGTAAACAATGGCATAAACCAAGTATGAAGTCATATAAAACACTCTTGGTTGATCCAAATTTCCCAATTAATAAGAAATTTCTATCAAAATTGAATGGAACCAATCAAATATGACTCCCACAAGTACAAAATAATGTAGAACACTTAGAACAATCCAACAAGGTTTCTAATAAAAAAAGGTAGCTCTCTGCTTGTGGCAATCACCACCCACGCACATGTTTGTCTTTGATCTTAGAGGGTATGGACTGAATTCACTCATGGTTGATCTCTTTTAATTTCAATGCCTAAGATAAAATTTACAGCATCAAGATCCTTCATGTCAAATTTTGAGAAAAAAATGATTTTTGGCTTCCTGTATGGTATCCCTGTCATTTCATATTAGAAACATATCATCCACATACAAGAAAAAATAAGAAACATGATCACCGATTAATTTGAAATATACACAATGATCTTCTTTTATCCTTATGAAATCAAGTCCCAATATATAAGTATCAAAATTTTGATACCTCATCTTTAATGATTGCTTTAACCCCTATAGAGATTTTTTCTAGCATACATTCTAGCCCTTTATTTTCTTTCACATCAAAGCCTTTTGGTTATTTCATGTATATTTCCTCTTCCAAATCTCCATATATGGTTGTTTTGTTCATGTCAAGTTTTTATACTTCAATAGGAAAAGCAATAGCAATAGATAAAAAGAAACCTAATCAAATTTAACCTAGCAACAAGAAAAAAATCGTAACCAAAGTCAATTTCCTCTATCTAGGAATAATATTTTTCTACTAAGCAAGCTTTATATTTCTCCACTCCACCTTATGCACCAAACTTCTTCTTAAACCCCCATTTGCATCCAATTTGATTTCTTCTAGCCGTCAATGTCATGTCCCCAATTTTTTGCATGCTAAAATCACTAAGGAGTTTTATTAATTTTCGATAATTTTAAAAAAGGGGGGAAAATATTATTTTGTGAGAAAATATAAAACTTATTGTTTTAAAGGAATGGAGGAAAATTATTATTTCATTAAAATGGAGTAAAACGTTCTTAGTGGAAAATTCCCCGCACCAATAAAGTAATATTTTAAAAAGGGGGTCTAGAAGCATGTGGAGGAATTATAAAAGGAGGATGGAATAATTTTTTGATGATATTTTGTCTATTAAATTTAACTTTTCATCTTGTCTTGGGGTTGTTTAACACAAAAGTAAAAGTGTTGTTTAGCACAGGAATTCCAAGAAAAAATTCTACCCTCAATTTGGAGAACTTCGAGTAACTCGCTAGTCAGGCCTTGGCGAGTCTACTTCAAGACCTCCAATGGAAATAATCATAGAGATTTCCCTCATCCATTCGCACTACCTAAATGTAGAAGGAGAACTACAATGATCATTTGGATCAGCCCTCTCTGTTTGCACGTTTTGGCCATTTGCATGAGTTTTTCTCTTGGAAGGAGGAGGAAATTGACACAAATTTATAGGGTTGAGACAAAGAAATATTTCTAGGTTGAATTCTTGTTTTCTCAGCCTACACAAGGATTGCTAGGTGGAATCTACATAGAGGTTTGGGGCTAGAAGTTTAGCTTGAATTTGGCTAGAATTTGATCTATCTCCAGATGATATTTCATAAGAAATTTTCCTCTATTTCCAAAGGTGGATTTGAATAATTTGATGAGGTGATTTCCCATTGGATCTAAAGTTGGATAGTTTGTGATTTTCACACTAAATTGGGGCCTTTTGGATCAGCTGGAATCTACCAAAGAATTTTTTGAGTTTTTTTGAGTTTTTTTGGTTTTTTGAGAGCAGTGCATGGTTAAAATTTCAAATTGTTTCAGGTAGTATCAGGGCTGGAAAACAACTTTCCTTCAACAATTCATTTTGTGGGTAAACTAGGTAATTCACACCACTTGGTGGGATTGATATTGGCTTGGATTTAAGCCTAACCATCTCTAGGTTTTCATTTTTTTGGTGTGAGGAGCCTCAAATGAAATTTTTAGAATTTTTGGAGCAGTACTGAGGGAAGAAACACTAGTTCACCTCTAACAATAACAACATAATTTCTAGACAATGCGAGTTACCGATTTGATCCATTTCTAACCTTGATGATCTACTTCTTTCACATGGTTTTTCATGCTTATAGAAGAACATTACCATGGTAGAACCCATATCTTTGCATGGTCAATTCATAAAGAATTCACAGGTTGTAGCTTACTTATTTTTTGTTAAGTTAGAGGATGAGACCTAGAGGGACATTTGAAGGAGGAACTTTGGCTTTACAAGTTAGGATTTGTTGACCCGAGGGCCCAGGTACACGAAGAGCAAGGCCCAATTCATGAAGGTCATTCCTGAAATTGAGCATGAGGAGGCTCAATAGGAGCTAGAGGACACTAGTGGCTACGAGGAGGAGACATATCAGATTAGTGTGACTCCAAAGTCACCACTACTAGAGAGCACATTCATGTCACAAGATGAGATAGTGGTAAAGAGAGTGGAGCACATACCTGTAGGACCACCCATTGGAAAAATGGCAATAGGCATAGAGGAAGCCATTTATAGCTAGCTAGTGAGGATGATTTGTATGATGGGTTGTCTATGGAGGAGGAGTTGGAGGTTCAAGTTTAGCCCATTATGGAGGTGGATGAGCAAGAGTATTTGGGGCTAGCCATTGATCAGGGATAGACAAGATAGCATATATTGGAAATTTAGAATAATTCACTTTAGAAACACACTAGGAGGGATTTGAACATTTTTAGCTCACCTCTATAAACTAGACACAGAGAGTTAGATTCGTCTAGCTCAATCATAGGGGATGACCAGGATAGCATGAGTGAGAAACTTCAGTTGAGTATGGTACAATGTCACCATAAATGGCTTATTTTGTACACATGAGATTGTACATTTGATCCCTCCTTTCATATTGGATGGAGAGAGGTAATGAGCTAGTACGTGATGGAGCAGGCTAGGTGGTTGGATACCTCAACAACCATAACTCAACACGGGTCATGGATTAGTAGAGGATCTCAGGGCCAAAATGTTGTTAGGATCCAGGTGGAATTTACCATCACCTCATAAAATCAGTAAGTGATGGTAGTAGTTGCATGATGGATCTGGTGGTTGGGTGCAAACACATTCTCAGATATTTAGCAGAGCATGGGGTCATAGGGTGATTAGCCTACTCTAGCAAGAGCTTGTGGGAGGATGTAACACCCTTCTCCCACATATCCCTAAGAAACCAAACAGTCATGGTAAACATGCCATGAGAGGCCACTATGATATGATTTGACCTCGTAAGTCACATTAATGAAGTGGAACTAACAAAAACACAACATCCAGACATTAAACATCAACTACAGGACCCTAAGGAACCAATCCAATACTTTAGAAATCTTGCCTTGTGGTCCCACTTATATTTTGGAGAATTTAAGGCTCAGTTTCTCCCATGCTATAGGCATGAGGGAAACTAGAAACCCAAATTCGCTCCCACAGGCTTTCCTGCCAGTGACCAGAGACCAAAATTTTCAGTGCAATGCCAACGACTCTAGGATTTGAGCCACTTTTTAGGCCAAGATCCCAGGCCCCTGCCCAGAATTGATCCATCTTTGAAAATTAGTAAAATAGCATGGAAATGACAGTGCTAAAGCAAATAATTGTTCAAGACCTTGATTGGACCTCTACTAGCCATGAAACACATTTCATCAAGCGTATTGCAAATCTGTAATCTATAGGTGTAACTCACAGTTTTGAGCATAGGGGTCTCATACTTAGCTCAGAATCGCTAAGAACCATTGATGCCTCAACACATCAACTATCATTCCATCCATTAGGTCATAGATACATTGATCATTCAATTATATGTAAAACATGATGAGAGCCACATATGGCTGTTGTCATAAAACACATACGTAGCTAGCATAATAGCAACAGAAAATACTCATGAAAGTATACTGATAGAGACCACATGTAATCCATCAAAATTATCATAGGCATACAAAGAGAAATAAACTTTCATTAAATATGCAAAATCCAAACCCGGGATGTGACTTCCACATTCCACCCAACTGTAGAATGGATGAACCAAATATCTCTTCAGCCAGTCACTCCCATGCCATATTCCAAGCATGAATGTCTGATCCCAATAACACATCAACCAAAACTTATCTAGGCATTCCAGAGGCCATCCACCTCAACCCATCTACTAGTGATTCCACCTCATGGTCAGACATCACAAAACCATCAATAGATTGGTGTCCAGCCAAGCCTTCCATGGCTTCCAAAGAATTTGTTCCAACCAAGACTTCAAGGACTAGTAAATCAACCCACAATTGTTGTTGAGCTTCCAAAGCATTTGTCCAACCAAGGCTTCCGGGACTAGTAACTCAACCCACCGTGGGATTTTAGACAATTTTTCCAACCAAGGCTTCTAGGACTAGTAACTCAGCCCAAGCAGTTACAGGGCTTCTAGAGCGTTTGTACAACCAAGGCTTCCAGAAACTAATAAATCAATCCAAGCAAACGAAAAATGAGAACCTACCAAAACCAAACAATCAAATCAAACCCATACTCACCATGGTTGTCCAGGAAATGGAAAGGCTAGGCAATCCATTGTCAATCTAGGCAATCCTCCATGCCAATGATAAATCATAGCCAAGAAACCACATGCATATGCCATGCATGCCAAAACTAGTGAAGGAAACATAGATGCAACTTGATACCTTCAAGAAAATATGATGTAGATACTAGTCCCGATGTCTTTTTGTTCTTTCCTACTCTTCCTTTGCTTTCTTGCTCTAAAATCCATGTATGCCACACTGTTCAAGAGTACTCCAAGAAAACTCTAAGTCTCCAAGAATATGAGAGAGAGAGAGAGAGAGTAATGAGAAAGCTCCAACATTGAACTAAGAAAAGGTTAGCAAAAGATTCACATTGAGAAAATATTTCCAATTGATCCTCTTAAGACTGTTTATGAATGAGGCCTCTATTTTCTTCATTTTCCTCCTCACATGCATCTTGTGACCTTTCAGCTCCATTTTCTCGTAATTTCCATTCTTTTCATTAATTGTGCCAAAAATTCCATTTTTCCTTCCAAAGACTTAGCGATTGCCTTTACCAATTTCCTTAGCAATAAAAAATCACATGTGATCCCCATCACTATGATTCTGCCCAAAATTAAGCTTGGAATAAGTGTCCCATCATTCGTGGTTATTATTTTTCCTTTATTTACTTTTATTACATGGAATTTTCACCAGGTTTGTTACAGAGGAGGTGGCATTGGCAAGCCACCAGATAGGGCATTGCATGGAGACAATGCTCTCTGATTGAAATATTGGATAGACAAGTTATTGAGGATAGACACAATAGTGTCATTTCCATTAGCATATGAGGAGTTAGGTTGCTAAAGCATGTTACGACAGATGAGGATATGTTTCTCACATCATGGAGGGTTTACTATCAGAGTGGTGGATGCATTGGTGCATATGGGATGCCATATGGAATAGGGTAGTATGATAGTGAGCATTGGTATCTAGTCATGTGGTGAGTTGTAGCAGAAATTTCAGTGCTAAGAAAAGGAGTGCAAGGGCATGTCTTGGTGGATAACAAAGCATGAGGATACATAACAGGTTGTTGGAGTGTTTCCTTCATAGAGATATCCTGAGAAGGATAATTAGAATATCCTTGGGTTTATCACTCCCACGTTTGGAGAGCGAGTTGGCCTCATGTTTGAGTATGAGCTTTTATACGAGTCCTTGGATATATTCATTAGAGCCCACAGAATTATGACTCTCGAAAATTGTGCACTGATACAAGTAACTTGGGTAATTTTATTTAATGCTCTCATCACGAGCAACACAAACCAAGAGGTTCATTTGAGAAAGCTGGACAAGCAATAATGCATGAGGAGAGAGCATTTCTAGCTATGGCATAGTGTTAGGGTGCAATTTGGAAGGTGCAGGCTTGGGGATGATCAGGTCTTTTGCAAAGGTAGGATTGGCTCCACCCTTGAGACCATACGTAGGGAGATGTGTGAATATTTTTGGGTGAGGCATTATGAGATATATCATGAGCTTATACAATAGTTGGTGAACCCTTCATGCGGGTGCATGTTTGGACTCCAGGTAGTATTAGGTAGTGCCTAGAGGAGGTAGGATAGTAGATATCGTAGTGTGCAATGGAAAGAAGAGGGTATTTTTTCATGCACTAGAATGATTCATGATGTATGGATTCCATATACTGATTTCTTATAGGGACCGAAGATAGGGTACAGGTTAGTGCCACTAGTTATCAGGACACTACTGGAGTCGATATGGTTGAAGGATCCACAGATTCAAGTGGTTGATTGGTCACTCCATTTCACAACTAGCAAGATCAGAGTATAGAGTGACACAGCTCACTCTTGGTTTTACATATGTGGGAGTGTTGATGCCTTCATCGCATGGCAAGGATATTTTTCCTTTTCACTTATCTAAATCAGGGTTAGCGTTGGATGAGTAGGCCTTGACATCGTGGAGATGCCTAAGCTAGATGTGTTTGGATTCCATAGATATTTTTCCATCAATTTCCTAGAGAGGAGGATATAACCTGTGCATGATGGGAAGACAATCATGATTAGAGTGGCATAATAAAAACATGGTGGCACCCTTTTGAGATTAGAGTGGGATTTGGGCATCACAGGATTTAGCAGTTCAACTAACCTCAATGATGAACTAGTTTTATAGAGAAATATCATTCATATCTTCCATTGGGTTTCAATGATTCATTGATGACATGGGGGACTTTGCTAGGATGTCAAGATGTTCCAAAGGAGGAGGTAATATTTTTTTGGGACACTAGGAACATAGGACTTATTCATGTGATGTTGGTGAAACAACAAAGAGCAGTTAAGTGGCATATCTGGGACCTTGACACTAGCTCAACCAACTTATGCATCAAAAACATGTGGTGATTTTGGTTGAAGGCAAGTAATTTTTGGTAGGGAGTATTTTCATGTCCCGAATTTTGCGTATGCTAAAATTAGTAAGGAGTTTTTCTAATTTTTTATAACATTAACAAAAAGGGGGAAAATATTATTTTGTGAGAAAATGGAAAAAATATTGTTTTTATGGAATGGTAGCAATTATTATTTCATTAAAATGGAGGAAAAAGTCACTTAATGCAAAATACCTCCCACCAATAAAGAAGCATGGGGAGGAATTATAAAAGAAGGATGAACTCATTTGTTGATGATATTTTGTCTACTACATTTCACCTTTCATTTTCTCTTGCGGTTCTTTAACACAAGAATAAAAATGTTGTTTAGCAAAAGAATTCCAAGTGGAAATTCCACCCTCATTTCAGAGAACTTCGAGTGTCTCCCTAGTGAGGCCTTGGGGAGTTTACTTCAAGACTTCCATTGGAGATAATTTCATATATTTCCCTCATCCATTTACACTACCTATGCATAGAATGATAACTACAATGATCATTTGGAGTGTCTCTCTTTGTTTGCAGGGTCCAGGCATTTTCATTATTTTTTCTCTTGGTAGGAGGACATGAATGGCACAAATTTATAGAGTTGAGACAACGATATATCGTTGGGCGAAAATCTTCTTTTCTGAGCCTACATTGGGGTTATTAGGTACAATTTATGCATAGGTCTGGGGCTTGAAATTTAGTTCGAGTTTGGCTGGAATTGGATATATTTTTGAAGGATATTTTGGAGGAGAATTTATTCTATTTCCAGAGGTGGATTTGGATCATTTTCTTAGGTGATTTCCTATTGGACACAAATCTAGGAATTCTAGGATTTCGCAATAAATTATGGCTTTCCAGATCAACTGGAATCTTCCAAAGATTTTTCTTAGCTTTGTGCGAGTAGCCCATGGTTAACATTTCAGGTAGTATTGGGGGTGAAAATAACCATTCATTCGACATTATGTTTTATGGGTAAACTGGGTAATTTACACCACTTGGTGGGAATAATATTAGCTTGTATTTAAGCCAAACCATTGTTTATTTTTATGGGTTTTGTTTGAGAAGCCTCAAATTATTTTTTTAGAATTTTTGGTGCAGTATTGAGGGAAAAAACATCATTTCAGCTCCAACAACAGTAATAAAATTTTTGGGCATTGAAATTAATTGTTTAAGTTATTTCCAAACTTGAGTATCTACATATTTCACCTATGTTTACATGATTTCAGAAGAACATTACAATGGTAGAACCCATCTCTCTCAATGATCAATTCATTCGGAATTCTCAAGTTGCAACTTATTGATTTTCAGTTCAATTTTGGGAGGCACACTTTGAGCATCACAATAGATTATTTTGGAGGTAAGATTATCTATCTCATCTATTTCAGTCATATTAGTATCTATAACTGATCCAGTAAATATAATAAAGTTGAGTTTATTTCCATTTATCAGTTGTAGTGATTTTTTTGTTGCATTTTATTGGTAATTTTTTATTAATGGATGAAAATTTTATATCAAGTAATTTTGTTCAGATAAATTATGAGAATTTTCCATTTTTTTTAGTTTGGGACATTATAGTAAACTCCATTAGATCCTATGTGTCATTTTTCCCCATCGCTGCCATTTTTCAACCATATCCTTTTTCTATATTTTTCTGTCCTCTAAATCAACTACCTCTATGACATCACTAGAATCATCATCAATAATAAGAAAAGAAAAATTTGAAGAAAAAATAGGTGGAGTATACTTTTCTGGCTTCCTTCTTTCTCAAATTAATCTCCTTGGTGTGAGATAGTATGGTTCTTGTACTTTTGAGTCCTTTTTTTCTGTAGAATCTAATCCATCATATTTCAATTCAAATTCTAAGTTGTTTTGTTATTTCACCCTTTACAGGAGTTCCTATAGCATGTTTGACTTTTTTACATACCACATCTTAATATACATAATCATTTTAGTTTCTAGGTTCAAAATGTTATAACCTTTTAGACCATCTCGATATCCAGCAAAGCATGTGAGATTCACTCTTCATACAATCTCGATGGTTCAAATTCTAATAGACCTAGGACTTTCCCATGTAGCTTTGAAAATAAGACAAGCAAAAAAATAATAGGCCCGTACATCTTCAAATCATCATACCATATTTGTGTGATATTTTAACACATGGAACACATTCTAAAATAAATCCAATAGTTAATATACATTTTCCATCTCCATTTTTACCAACAAAAATTTAGAACAAGCGAAAAATAATGATAGGGATTAGAGGCAACACTTATAAGACGCTTTAAAATGGAAATTGACTTAGCAAGGAGAATTTTACAACCAACCATAGGCACAATTGCACCAATTCTACTTAGAAATAGTCACCCCTTAGCTATGTTATCATATCACAAGGGGATATTAACAACTTAGAGAAAATTAGGATGGATGAACATAACTCTCCTTCACAAGAAGAAGACATTAGAGAACCCCTCTTTTTTGTTGAGGCTACGGTATTCACAAATCTCATATGTCTCCCAGCTAGCGACCATAGAAATATAAAATTCCATTCAGTGATTTAATCTCCCTCAATAGTTTCTTTCCATTTTCTTATCATATTGGTCTAATAGAGATCAATTCATGGCCCACGCTACCCAACTGATTTCAACAACTCTCTAGGCAGTAATGGGAATGCAAAAAATATTTTTAGAGAACCTAAAACACACTCCCAATGTCCCAAAATGTGATTTATGCTTTTCATGGCCTATTTAGGTATCAAATAGTCTATGTAAACGATTATAACAATTGAACAAGATTTTTATTCTAAAATAACTACTCTATATTGATGAAAACTAGTACCTAGGCACTTGTGTTTCTCTGATTTATTTGGGTGTTGGTCTAAAAGCACTCATGGATTTTTGATCTATAAGTTTCTCCCCATTTTCTTATACTATTCATATGTCCAATGTTCCATTTTGTGTAATTCCCTCACCAGTTTCCACTCATAGTATCAAATTCTATAAGGGTGATCACATTCCTAATCACTTGCTTAACATTTTTAACTATGAATGAAATATTTACATATACATCATTTTAAAATTTTTCAATATGGAACATTGACACAATGACATTTAAACATCACTATAAGTGATAATGACAATTAATTATAGTAATATTGGGGTTCAAAATGGGGTTGTTACATAAATAAATTCAAATTTTTAATTCCCTCTTCATAATTACTACCAAATTTTATGGAAGTAATAACACGTGCTATAAGTTTCTGGAAATCCTTGAGCTCAATAATGTGGTCTTCAACAAAAAAAAAATCTCCACAACTGTTTAAATTATGGCCTCTTATGAGCTAATAATCATCACCTGAATGCAAATTTTGTGTACCATTTCCTATTATGCTATTATAAGTAAATAAAGAAACCCATTCATCCAACTCTATGGATTGAAGAAGAAAAACAAATTCAACTCAACTCTTTTTTATAACAATAGTGAAAATAACGGGTAAAACCAATTAATGATGACTTATTATATAGATAAATATAATGTTTTTACATTCTAAAGGTCCATATGAAAACCTACATTCATGACTATTCTTTTCTATGCACATTCCTTGCCTTTTAAATCCACAAGTCCCTCTATAACCACTTAGTTATAATAGGGATAAAAAGGAGTTGATTAATAATGCTCGAGATTGTTGGGAAATACCCCATTGATAGTCGAATGTGGGGAATAAACAAACTGGTGTAGGGACCAACCCATGAAATAAATTACTCAGTTGTAATATATCATCAATATGATAGCTATTTAGAGAAGAATTATTATAACAATCAGTGATGCACTCACTACTGTCCTATGCACTCACTACTGTCCTATATCCTAGGTATGTAATCAAAAAGACCAAGTATCAAGACTTAGGTTCAGGAAAAGAAGCATAACTGATGCTTTGAAATTCTGCAACAACACAAGCATAAGAAAGTACCATAGATTTTAGTCCAATAATAATAATGTGAATAAACTCGATGGGATACAGCATGTGACCATGCAAGCATGGTTGTGGAATTCACCTCATTAAACATACTAGGGATTCAAATCACATCTTCACTTGCAAAGGTCTTCACTACAATGTCATGGAAATTTTTGGGAGAAAATTTGTTGACCTAGCTTGTTCTTAGATGACTAACAGGGAAAATGTTGGACCTAAGGGCCAACGATAAAGTCAATTGATAGAAGAGGGATTGTTGTAATAAGCTAATAATCATTTTTCATTCAACCTAATGTTCCCTATTCCTGGTTGAGAGTGATATAGTAAAAAGATGGTTGTAATAAGTTAATAATCACTTTTCATACATCCTGATGTTCCTTATTCTTAGTTGAGAGTGATATAGTAGAAAGATGGTTGTAATAAGTTAATAATCACTTTTTCATTCAGAGTGATATAGTAAAAAGATGGTTGCAATAAGTTAATAATCACTTTTCATAGACCTGATGTTCCTTATTCTTAGTTGAGAGTGATATAGTAGAAAGATGGTTGTAATAAGTTAATAATCACTTTTTCATTCAACCTGATGTTCCCTTTTCCTGGTTGAGAGTAATATAGTCCTTACCTGATAGTTGCCGCAACCTATTTGGTTGGGTTAAATAATTTATTAGAATTTGTTGTCTATTCACTTTGACTTCTATGTTGCCTTCTCACAATTGGTTGTATATACTATGTTTGTTCTTGAATGGAAACTTGAAAGTAACCGACAATAATGTAATTTAAAGAAAACAAAATTTGATATAAAATGCGTTTATAGTTTAATATAAATAAATATTTAATAACATCAAGATATATCGATTATCATTTCAATGTGGTAATCATTTGCTCTGGACTATGTACCAAGGTCAATGAGAGATAATGCATGGATATTCTGGGATTATGACATTATAGTGGGCACAATAAAAATTGCGATTGGAGTATTGTTATTTCACCATAGAAATATGAAACATGATAAATGATCATGCCACACTTTCATGACATGCTAAAAATGAGAGAATTTTTTTTAACAAATTTTATGATTCAATAAAGTTTTGCTCCGAGTCAATGCTTAAAACATGTTGGAGGGGAGAATATCAAAGAATTGAAGACACATAATTCATTATTATGTTGATATATAATATATGTAGATATGCCAAATTAGTAAGTGAAAAATTTAAAGGTAATTGACAACAGTAATAGAAAATGACCATAGTAATCATAGAAATTTAAAACAAAATGAAGGGGCTTTTAGACCCGTCTTATGTGTGGATTTTTTTAACCATCCAAAATAGTGTGATTGTGTCTCTATTTATTTAGTTCATTTGGGTGCTTTTCTTTAGTTTATTTAGGTATTTATTGAATATGAGGTTAATATCATACATATATATTAATAATAAACTAATGGTATGGTGAAATCAAACTCTTTATGTATTTACAAAGTCTGTCTTGAGATTTTTTAATTTGTTCCCAATTAATTGAATAAATCACAATAATCACCTTTTATAGTTCAAAGGTGAACTCATAGTAATGCTCAACATTGCATCTAACAATCTTTTGAACTACACAACAAAAATGGGATTGCAAAAAATAAGATCTATGTATGCTTTGATGATTTAGATGCACAATAATCCCTATGTTGACTTTTCTAAAGACATATTAACAAACTATAAAATGGGATCACTAAAAAGATGTTTGGTTCTAGAAGGATATCATATGCATTCCAAATTACCAAATTTAGGAAATTAAAGATTGTGCAAGGGTCAATTCAATCTTAAAGTAGTTATTCCTCAAGGAAAGAGAAAAGAACAAGGTGCATTCCAGGCTCATTATGAGGGATTATGAAGGACTTGTTATTTTGTTAATATAAGACATGGCATAACCATGTCCATAATAAATTAAAAAAATTCATTGCTTGGATGACATATCTAATATTTGGAATTATAAATCAAATTATTTAAAAGCATATTTAATTTGTAATTAAAAAAAAATACCTAGCATATATGCATGTAAACCAACATAAATCCATCTTAAATTTTAATTTTTATACACTTGAGAGATATGCATCTCAAATTTTGTTAGTCCTTCTCTATACATAATAACATATTTTTATAGGATCAAATATCAATTATGTCAGAAAGTCTATTCAATGTTGGGATAGAAAATAGAATATGATCATTTATCTTACATTTAATAAGTTGTTGGGTAAATGGTTGGGATAGAAAATAGTATATGATCGTTTATCTTATATTTAATAAATTTTTGGGTTAATGGTTGACATCCTTTTAACATGTCAATATCTACTTTTGGTCTTTTCTATATATTTTCAATATTTTTTTAAACCTAAAATATATATATATATATACTATATATATATATATATATATATATATATATATATTATATTATATTATTATTTATACCCATACATACTAAAGAAATGTAAAAATTAATAATGATGTGGGGCTAATAATTATGAAACCAAATCATAATTCAAACAAAAATAAATGCTAATAATGATAAGTTATTATGTACTTCTTTGAATCATTATGTTAGAAAGTAACCTACACATGTAACAATATTAATAATAATGGCAAGCATTAATATCTACTAACATGAGGCTTTTCATTGCCTCCTTACAAATCTGCTTGAGAATCATGTAGGTCATAGTTGATGTTAATGTTAGAAATGTTTACAATATATTCAATAAGAGGGCTTGAACTAATCAAACTCATAGACAACTCACAACAACATTCCTAGTGAAATTTTTAGTGAGATTGTTATAAGTTGAATCCAAAATCCAATGTGAAATGATGATATTTGAAGATGTTATTGATCAAACTTCTTAAACAAAATACAATATTGATATTGGTTACTGTAACCTCTTACTTGTTGAAATATCAAATTTAGCATGCCACCTTGTTCAATAATCAATTCACCAAATACAATGTTGACATTGGTTACTGCAAAGCCTCTTACTTGTTGAAATGTCAAATTTAGCATGTCACCTTGTTCAATAATCAATTTTTTTGTTAAATAACAACCTTTTGATATTATCATCTATAGTGCAAGTTTGAAGACATGAAAATTGATAATCCAACATCTCTTCATTGAAACACTATTAAGCACCCACAAGTATAATTCTTTGATTGGAATTGAAAAGTAAATAATGTTTTAATAATTTAAGTGTTACGTTTGGCATCAAGATTATGAATGACATAATTGCTTATGATATCGCACCTTCTTACATTGTATTTATGGACACCACCCATATGAAAGTATATTGTTTACCAATTCTAACCTCCAACCTTGGAAGGGAGGAGAGAGGGTCTTAGCTAATGGCATCACTCAGTAATGGGTGTGATCATTAATATTCTTATCAAAAGTGTCACTTCAAAAGAGTAATGGAATTGATATGTTTTAGATTGGCTTTGGTTAATAGAAGAGAAAAGGAAAGGAACAAAAATTAATCTAACCAAGGAGTGTTGAAATTTCTATGCTTTTGAGTACCTTCAATCACAGGAAGAAAAAGGGGAAAGGAAAAAAGACTATTCTAATTAATAATTACATCGAAAAGGGAAATGGAAATAATGTGTATTCTTTTTGCAATGAAATTCATGACTAGGATATGGAACATATATACCTAGAAAAACAGCGATGATCGAAATTAAAATGTTATTATTGATGGGAGATTGTTGATGTGATTACCTTTTTATGCATGATTAACTATTGATCTCATTTGTATCCATGGTTTGTATCCATGGTTTGTGGCCTCTATTTGAGTTGTACCTACCACTCATAACATTGTCCCTACGCATAATGACAACTCTTTATTTAAGCATAATGACAACTCTTTATTTACTCAAATTGAAACACAATTTTCAATTATAAGAAGTTTTTATATAATGAAAACATACAAACATTAAGAGACAGAATTTCTAAGTATGATTTGGGATAGACTCAAAATTTATTAGTTTCAATGTTTTTTTTCAGTTATTTTATTTTCCTAGCAACCATGTTTAGGTTTTCGCAAATATGATTTTCTAACCAGAGTTTGGGCTAGAATCAAAATTTCATAATTTATTAGTTTCAATGTATTTTTTTTAGTTATTCTATTTTCCTATTTCAGTTATTCTAATTAGGTCCCGACTGTTGAGTTTAGGTTGCGAAGAATGTTTTATACGTTTGCTTCTAGATTGAGTTTGAAGGTTTATTATGTCGACCTATACAAATTGAATTTAAAAATTTCCGTCCGCGCTTTATATTTTATTTCTAGACAGGGTATGAACCCCTTATTATGTGTACTGTGAACCTAATAAATGAGCATTAAGGTGTTGTCAGGTTATTTAACCACATTTTTGCCCTAGTAGTTTGTAAATTGCCACTGTGTAGTTTCTAAATTATAAATTGTCTGCTATGATTGAGAAGAACTCAAAGTTTGTAAGACTTTGCAATTTTTATGTATTCACATTGAGATTTCCTAGTCTTCATAGAATCTATAGAGTGATTTAGTGATTTTAATATGAGTTGTTTCCCTCCTTTATTTATCATCAAATTACGGGATATAAACACCACAGGCTATTTACGTGATTACACTCCCCTCCTGTCTGTCTCACTAGTATTTGTCAAGTGAGCCGAGATATAAGCATCATCCTTGGCAGCAATGGACTTCGAGGGAAGACAAGCCATTTTCTTTATAACATTTCTTTGCGGCGTGACGAACTCGGAGCCAATACCACTGAATTTAACTCGATTGCCGATTCTGGGACCAATACCACTGAACTTAACTGGATAGGTGATCCCAGGGCCAGTAACACTAAATTTAACTGGATTGCCGATTCCGGGACCAACACCGCTGAACTTAACTAAAGTGCCGATTCCAATGACACTACCTAGAGGTTATCATGTCACATACTTCCTATTGGCTCTGCAGGTAAGTTCTACGGTAATTCTGAAGTTAAAATACTCATTTTATTCTGTATATTTCCAAATCTATTGACTATAGAGCCAAATCTGGAAAGTGATGTGATTTCTGTGTGTTGTCTTAACAGTGGCCGGCCGGGTGCCTATGACAAACAATGTCCCCACAATGGCCTCCGGCCTTCCTCATCCATGGTTTATGGCCGCAATTTCGACTACGAAAGGGTCAACACAGTGATGATAGCTTAAATTTGCCAAAGGTGTTGTACACTAAATCACATACACATCGCAACAGTGATCCAACTAGAAGGATGGATCCATTTTGAGCTGACATTTATTAAACATATTTAGAGATTACAAAAAGTGCGAAAAACTGAGATTTATCAAGCGATACATTCTTTCTTAAAGAAACAAAATACACATTTTATGTTACATACTAAATGTGTATATGGGGGTCGGATGTGATGTGCAGCGGGGTGCATTAATTACGAAGCTGAAATCATTGTGGCCATCGATCAGTCGGCCATGTCACAATAGGAAGTTCTGGGAACATGAGTGGCAGTTTCACTGAGCTTTCTGGAATCTTGGTAGCCAATGCGATTATTTCAGCAAAACTCTCAACCTCACAGAACAGGTTGAAAGACACGATCCTCTGACTGTGTTGAGTGAGAACAACATCCTGTTAAAATTATAATTTCACCAACCCCGCGGAGGGGTCAGCAGTCAACGGGGCATAAAACCGGACGGTAAATCAAAACTGCCCGGTTTCATTGGGGCATAAAACCGGACGGTAAATCAAAACTGCCCGGTTTCATATCGCACCACCCTTCAGCGTAAAGTAGTTTCCGTGCAACGAGCTCCCATGCAATTGGGAGCTGACAACTGTCCAGCAGTCACATCAGCAAGTCACATCCATCGGAAGGTAACTTGTGGTCAACTCACCCCTTCCGATATTGTTTTCACCCGTCGATTTACCTCCAGTTTTTACGTCCATTGATTTACCAAGTTGCACGATGGCTTAAAGAGCAGTCAGAAAGGTCTTCCGATACGCAACCTCCGCCGTTGGATTAAAAGATTAAAAGCAAGTTTGTCCGCCGTCTGATCATGAGGAAAGTACATACGGGTCTGTCGAAATTAAATATACCGTGGACCATAACTCATACGTTAAATTAAATACATTGTCATATGTTTTGGTAGGGGTTTTTATATTTATTACGGCAAAGTAAATAGGAGTATGGGCGTAAGTTTTTTATTATTTCTTTTTAATATATGTTTTAATATAGCATTGACCCAATGTTTTGATATGTGAAAAAAGAAAACCCACGGGGACAGTCTGAATATTATGTAATTTGCATATGAAGAAAAAGAGACAGGGGGTCCGCAGCGCCTGGGAAGAAAAATGTGTAATGGTGATTTGCATATGGGCACACGGTGAGAACGAAATGTAAAAATTTGCAGCAGCGAATGTAAAACACAGAGAGTAAATTTTGTATTGCAGGGAGGAATGCACAGAGGTGTATAAATATTTTGGGTCTGTAATGTAAAAGGGATTTTATGCAGCAGAGTAAAAATGTTTTTATTTGTAATGTAAGATTGCACAGCAGTGCAGGAGGAGAAGTAAATGAAGAAAACCAGTGTATCGTTTTGTCGGAATCCATGAGTTGTTTCACACAGGTGAAAAGGTAAACCTGTAACTCCCTGTAAGTTTTTTTTTCACACAGCAGTGAATATAAATGAAATATTTACACACAGAGGTGTAAAATTTCATAGGAGGCAGAGTAACTTATGTGAAAATGTTTTGGTGAATCCCTCTGAGTGAAAGAGGATGAATATGTAAATGTTTTTGTCTAATGAATGGAAAAAATTTTATGGTGGTGAAATACTCTGTCCTGTGTAATTATTTTTAAAAGACTTCTCTGTGTAAAAGATCTTGGATCAAAGGAAACAGAGCATAGCCTCCGTGGTTTTATTTTTATGGTTTTGGTATTTTCCCATCCCAAACAGAAGTAAAAATACCCAACAGTGGTATCAGAGCAGGCTTAGGCTCTTTGCAGACAACAAAGAAGCTGAAGGGAGGAGTTCTTTTGGTTGCAGCGGTCAGTTGTTTTAAGACATACAGTCAAGAAGTTGAAGCATAGCTGAGGATGCAAGGAATGGCCAGCACAAGCACTGGTATGGGTATGTTTAACACCCAGCTCCCAGAGTTCAATGGGAAGAACTATGACTACTGGGCAATAACTATGAAAGCCCTGTTTGCCTCTCAAGATTTATGGGAAATAG
>APFE030817313.1:0-14509 GCA_000404065.3 Pinus taeda | reverse complement strand
ACTTTGAATCAAGTATACACAGGTGGGTGACTTCAGCTTGATTGGATACTCTGATTCAGACTTCGATGGAGACAAAGAAACTGGGGTATCTACTTCAGGTTATGCTATGATTCTTGGATCAGGAGCTTTCTCTTGGAGATCACGCAAACAATTAGTTCCAGCGGATTCCATAACATAGGCAAAATATGTGGCAGTAGCTGAGGCAACAAAAGAAATTGTGTGGCTTAGGAAAATTCTTGAATATTTGCAGGTAAAGAAAGTACAATTGACTCCACTCATGATTGACAATACTTTTGCAATAAAGTTCGCCAAGAACCCAAAGTTCCATGATTGAACAAAGCACATCAATACTAAATATCATCTGATTCTACATGATGTTGAGGCCAAAACAATCCATCTCTGCCATTGTTCCACTAATGAGCAAATTGCAGACATCTTCACCAAAGCACTTGGAAGAGAAAATATTCAAAGATTAAGAACGATGCTTGGACTCACCAACATCCCTTCATATTAGGGGGGGAATGTTGACACCTAATAAGAGGGATTGGGTGTACAGCTGTAATTAATGTAAATAAATAATAGAGAAGATAGAGAGTCATCGGGAGATGAACCTAATAGTCTTCCCTCTTGTATATAATAATGAACAACCTGAATGAATATATGAGTTTTGATTTGAAGAGTTACCTCATGGTCTGATAGGGCCTATGTCCAGGACTTCCAAATCGGTTAACTCTCCAATTGCACTTGGAAGTTATTTTAAATTTATACCTCTCATATATAACATTTTTAGTGACCTTTCATGTACCACCTACAGATGCAACAATTCAATTTTCCTATATTCAAAGATATTTACATACTTAAGCATGCTTATATATCCTAATATTTCGCTTCACATGGTTAAATTAGTGGAATACTCCAAATAAAGATATTGGAGTTTAATTAATTTTCAAAAGGAATATGGCAACCTTTCCAAAGCAAGGCAGCATGATAGCTTGATCTTCAGGAGGTTGGTTAAATTACAAAAGATTATGGAAGTCTCTTTAAAGTTGGGAAATTTGATAGTTGAATATGTTGGAGTTCAGTTAAATTACTAAAGGAATTTGGTAGGCTCTTGAAATCTTGGCACATAATCAGTTGAATTTGTTGGAGGTTGTTTAACTTACTAAAGGAATATGATAACCTCTTCAAATATTGGCTCTCAAACATCTCAATATGTTGGAGATTATTTAAATTACAAAAATAATCTCGCAAGCTCTCGAAATCTTGGCACATAATCAGTTGAATTTGTTGGAGGTTGTTTAACTTACTAAAGGAATTTGGCAACCTCTTTAAAGATTGGTGCTCAATCAACTCAATTTGTTGGAGATTGTTTAAATAACAAAAATAATATGGAAATGTACCCAATCGATTGGACTTTTTCAAGATCCATTGTAAGTGCTTCAATTTCCCTATATACTTTGGAATGCTCAAGAGGGGTGCTTGAATATTCAACTCTCGCAACTTTGTATGCGCCAAAATGTTCGATGGGAGTCCACAATAAGAGACAACTCTTTGGAACATTATTTGATAGTAGGATTATAAATTGTTAATTAGTATTAAATGTTAGTTTTTTTCAATGTATTTATTTTAATATAAATAAATAAAAAATACATTTATTTTAACATATTGAATTAATAGAGTTTTTAGAGTAAAAGGATTTTTTTGGTGATAAAAATTCGTAAAGATTTATATATGCTTCTCAAATCTAAATTTTATAAAATACTTAAAATTATAAAATTTCAAAAATTTTGATGTTAAAAGTATAATTATATTTAAAGATTTAAGAATAAAAATCACTTTTAAAATTGATAGCGAGAATAATTATTATTGTATTATTTGTGAATGCTAATTGATTCATTATTTTTATTTATGCAAAATTAGTTAATTCAAAATTTTATTACTAATCTATAAGACAATACATTTTCATTCTAGTTAGATATTTTTAGGTTGAAATTTCGAAATCAAAGAACCTATTAAATTTAAATTTAACAACTTAAACAATTGTTAACCATTATTAGAGTTTTAAATAGAAATAATGACGAACTTCTAAATGGTCATATTGAGTTTCATGGTGGATGTGGTACCAGTCACTCGCAGGGAACAAAGGGTGTGAAGGCAAATAAGGATGTGGCAAGGACTATGAAGATGATCCTCTAGCCATAAATTTGTGAAAGTAAATGGAAGGGTTTCTCGACAGATTGTTCTCAAGACGGCCTAGATCTGGCGGATCTCCTTTCTCAGAGTAGAGATAATTGCAGATCTATACTTTTCTCTAAATATATGAGCAATGATGATGGGTCCTTTGCGTATCTATGTAGTCGTGCCCTTGAAGATAGAGATCTAGTTGACAAAGCAAAAAGGGTAGTAGATTGGTGGTGGTACATGGTTTTGCCAATGGAAATAGATTTGTAGCAGATTTGCCTAGCCTTTCTATAGATTTGGCATCTCTCTTGTGTACAAGATTAGACCTAGGTTATTTACCTCGATTCTGGTAGAATACCATGGATATGGAAAGGAGGGCCCCCCAAGGTCCATCAAACTTGGGACAGAGGCATATTTGTTCCCTAACGAGTGTTCATCAGAGAAATGTGAGAAGGCACATGTCTTGGGCAAGGGTGTAGTATTACAAATCTTTGCACATACCACATTTGGAAGATTGATCCTGATGGGGGTTCAAAAGGACTTTTTGGTACACGATTTGAAAAGGGAGATCCATAACAGATCTAGTGCTCCAATGGAGTCACAAAGTTTGATCTATGTCGGTAGATCTATTCAGGATGATCAACAACTACTGGACTATGGCGTAGAATGAAACTCCACAATCATGATTAACTTGAGGCTGTGGGGGGGTTCGTATGGATCTAGTAACCTTAAGGGACCAATGCATGGATCTATTTCATTCAAAGACACCCTTAAAGGAAAAATTGATGCATCAAGTAAACTTGAACAAACTCTCAACATTCCTGGGCCCTATATTGGGAGCAGATGAATCAAATCCCAGAAATGACAATAGATCTAATAGAGATAACTAATCTTAGTACAACCTATCAATCCTAGACAATGATTTGTAAGTTTAATGGTTACTGGCCAAAACTCGTGGACCTCTTCGAGTGGAATTTTACGACTTCGACAGTAAATTTTGAGGTTCACCTATGCTCCAGGGGCTTCTTCATTGTAAAATTTGAATCATCAAAGATTGGAGAATATGTTTTAAAAGAGGGTCCATGGTTATGGGTAAATACATGACTATTTATTGGCACATGGTTCCTATAATTCGATGCCAACTCAATGGTGGTCTCCAAAATGCTAGTTTGGGTACGATTGCATAATTTATACGTTCACTTCTAGCGTCCAAAAGTTTTAGAAGGAATTTGTAACATGTTTAGGGAGATACATCAAGATAAATAACATAGCTACTGATCAAACGATAAAGTGAACTGGTGCCCGTTTTTTTGAGGTAGCAAAAATCACCCGATTTTGAAAAGTGGTGATGTCAGAATACACCTTTTTTTAGCATATTTTTGGCACTTTAAATTTTCTTATGTATCAAGTATGAACATTTTGTCTTTGATGTTAGTGATTTTCATGCTGATTTTGGAAAATTGTTGATGTAGCATCAACACATTTTTTTAATGTCAGTTATTTTCATGTTGATTTTGAAAAGTGTTGATGCAACGTCAACACATTTTTTTAGAGTGCTTATTTTTTACACCTTCAATTTTTTTATGTATCAAGTGTGAACATTTTTTTTTTGTTAGTGATTTTCATCTTAATTTTGAAAATTGTTGATGAGCATCAACCCTTTTTTGTTTGGAAGGCTTAGTTTTTACACTTTAAATTTTCTAATGAATTAAGTGTGGATAAATTTTTTTAAATGTTGGTGATTTTCATGTTAGTAAAAAAAAAAAAAATCAAATACAAAAAATATGTTAAAAAAAAAAGAGAGAGACATAAATCATGACAAAATAAAATATAAAAACATGTAGTATACATAAAATATATATAATAAATAAACTTAACAAAAAAAAAAAACATAAAAATAAAGAACATGACAAAAAAACAAACAAACAAACAAACATATATAATAAAAATTAAAAATAAAAAAAAAAACCACAAAAAAATCAAATACAAAAAAATATATAAAAAAGGAAAACAAAAACAAAACAAAAACCTAAATAATAATAATTCGAAAAAATAAATAAATAAATAAAGGTAGATCTCAACAAAGGACTACCTGATCATATTATTCTCACACACAACAATCAATGTTGGACTTAGTTCTTAGATTATGAGAATATGAATTTTAGGTGTTGCTTTTGTCTACAAATGTAGATTACAATCCTCATGTCCTTTGGCAAAGAAAGATCCCAGGAAGAACAAAAACCAGCTAAGAATCCTAAGCGATGATAATTTCCAGCACAACAACCCAATGAATAAGAGGAAGAGGATCCCATAACTAAGGAAAACCTAAACTCACAAGCACCTTCAACAAATGAAGGAACTAACCAAGAAGGAATCATGGCAGTAAGTTCGCAAAATCCAAGTACAAAAGGAAATCCAGGCCAAGCAAGGCAGAAGGAGAAGCAAACTGGAGGATTCAAGCATCCTTATTCATCTGACAGCTCAGACTTAGATAAGGAATGGTCGAGGAAAACGTAAGAGAACTAGCTAATCATTGTAACATCCATTCCTGATCAAGGAGGGTGGCAAAAAGTAAATAAGAAAAACAGTAGAAAACTATAACTAAGAATTTTTTCTTAGTCCCAAGTTCTCCTTTAGTTTGGTTTTGGTTTTTTGGGCACCGACGATAAACTGGTTCTGCCTCGGCAAATTTATGTAACCTTTTTTTTTTCTTTTTTCTTTTTGGGCATCGACCAAAAGGCCGATTTAAACGAATGATTTCAAACATCTACAAATGTAATTTTGTTCCCTCGTTTTCAGGTTGAATAAAATTACGATTTTTCCTCCAAAAAAAAAGAAAACTGTTGTAAATAACATTTAAAAGAAAATCAATATATTTTATAATTATCCCCTGATCCATAAAATATAACAAATTTCTAAAAATGTGTTATTCCATTAAAAAATAGAAAAATAAAGTGGATAGTAAATAAGGGATTGATATCGAGCTTTAAAATTGACGTGGGTATACAAGTTTTTAGCTTTTTTTAGCTGTCAAATACAATTTATTTAAAAATCAACACATCATTATTAACTTGCATATAATTTAGAAAAGTGTTAGAATGACAAACATATAAACAAAAATCACAAAGTATATATATATATTCTTACATTACTATCATTCTAACATTCTTCTAAACCATCCACAAGTTATATATATAATATATATATATATATATATATATATATATATATATAAATATATATATATATATAATTGATATATATTTAGAGGCTTGTAGTTGAGCTATTACAATTTAGAGTACTTAAAACCCTTTTCCTGAGATATAATTTAGACCTGAAGGTGAGTGGCGAAACATAAGGGTTTGAATGTGGTTGTTCAGATGTAAATCTTTGGAATTGAAGTTTAGTTAAAATTTGATGGTATGTATTCCATTAATAGGAGTATTAAATGCATTGTTTTTGGGGTACATAACGATTTGTAAGAGATCCATACTTCATAACGTGGAGGTCGTTAGTCTATTTCCAAAGCAACACAATTGATGCTGAGGTTCTTCAACAAATCCTTTTATTAGAGGAGTCTTATCCTGCAGAGATGAGTGCTCTGTTGGGTTGGGCTTTCTTATGACATCCTCTTAGTACTTACCAATGTCAGGTCATGGTTAGGGAACAATACCTAGAATGGGTGGATTGAGATTGGAATTGGGGGCAGATGGAAATGTCCCCACCTAATATTTTTTATGTTCGGAATTTAGGTTTCTTGATTATATTGAATTTGAATTACAATGGGCTAACGGGATGATTAAGAAGAGTTTAATTGATTGTAAAGATAAGATAAGATAATTATATTTATGTCTAACTATTGACCACAAAGTAGGTCAAAGGGATTGTTGAGTACAATGATGTCCATACAAAGGGGGAGAACCAAACGATCTCTTATAAAAGATACAATGCATGAAGTAAACTAACAATTAGCCCTGGCGAAGAAGATCCAATAACTAATAGGTCTGAGGATTAGAACCATCTTTCCTAACATCCAAGGCTGAATGAAGAACATTGAAGAAACTCAACAAAGTTTGTTGACCCGATGAAAAGTCGGTGGAAAGTGTGGACTATCTACTAAATCATTTCATGGGTGAGTTTGCTTTTTGTTGAGGTCTAGAGGACCTATTTCGTCTTCGAGGAACAGATCTGAGATGTATTAGTTGCTGAGATCTCATGTGGCGGGGTGAAGTCCCGCAAATCCTCACTAATCTAGAGTATGTATGTGTACTAATATCCATGGGTCTCTTAGTGCCCATGTCTGAAGGTAGTACCCTGAAAAATGTCGTGATCCTCTGTGTGTAGTCTAGTCTGATGGGAGGGTGAAGAATATGCACTCGGAACTTGAGAGCCTCTTGCATATATAGAGGCAAACATCCTTGATCGAGATACCTGAAAAAGTTGGTGAGAGTCTGAGAATCTCTGAACAAGAAATATAACCTTCCTCTGATTTCATAGTGCACCTCGGTCTCCACTTACTGTAAATGACATACCGAGAAGAATTTGTTTGGTCTATCTATCTGATGGTCCATCTCTACCTGAAGCTTATGAGAACCTACTCTGAACAGGCCTAGAGGAATGTGAAGAGCATGCATCCAGTGGTGAAGCGTATACTGGGGTCGAACAACGAACCTGAATGGTTGGAGAGAGTTCTAAGCCTCCACATGGAGAAGGAAGCTAAGGATAAAAAAAATGAGAAGAAGGATTCAAAAGGGAATGGTGGAAAGCCACCTCCATCTCCACCATCCTCATCATCTTCCTCATCGTCTTCATCGTCTCACAAAGCGTCATCTTCCTCATCGTCTTCATCATCTCACACAACATCATCTTCCACTACCACTACTAAAATTGCCCATGCTCATTCAAAAACCCCAAAAAGAAAGACCCCATTACTTAAATTGGACATAAAATTCGAACTTCCCATGTACAATGGAGAGGTGAATGTAGAAAAGTTGGACGTTTGGACTCGACAGTTGGAGGTATACTACAGAATTCAGAACCTTCAAGAAGATGACATAAAGATCCAGTTGGCTTCGTTGAGGCTAGAAGGAGCTGCATTAGTTTGGTGGGAAGCAAAGACTTAAGAGGAAATGAGAATCCATGGTAGGATATCCATTACTTGGGTTGAATTTTTTCTGCAATTAAAAGACATTTTTATCCTTTAGCCTATATGCAAAAAGCCATTATGAGTTGGCAGAATTTTAGGCAGCTTAAAGGCCAAACAGTCCAAGATTATACAAAGGAGTTTAGGAAAAGGGCTCTATTGTTAGGAGTGAATTTGAATTCCCAAGATACACTGCAAAAATATATTGGGGGTTTACATTCCTATCTGAAACATACTATTCTTATGTTCAATCCAAACAATTTAAATGAGGTATGTGTGCAAGCCATGCACCGTGAATCTAGAGGAATGAACATTCAGGAAGAGGGTAGTAAGAGGAAGCCATTTAAGGGTAAGGAGAAAGAGAGGGGTGGAAAATGGAAGGGAAAGAAAAATGCAAGTGTGAAGAAAGAAGGGGAGAAAATCACATGCAAATGTTGTTCCAAAGAGGGGCATGATGAAGCCCACTGCTAGAAATTGCATCCCAAATTAAGGCCTAATAAACAAAACAACAAGGGAAAACAAAAGATGTTCGCTACCACACAACATGACCTTGGTTCAGATTCTGGAGATGAGACCAAGATTTCAGCCATGGTTACAAAAGGAAAAGAAATTATTGCAAGCACTAGTTCATCACATGGTTAGAACAACACTCCAAATGAAGAGTCAAGAATAAAGTTGTTTCACTAAGAGTGATTTCAAATCATACAAAGATTGATGCATTATTTGATAGTGGGTCACAATCAAACTTGATTTCAGAAGACTTGGTAAAAAAACTAAACCTTGAAATTGTACCTCATCATAAGCCATATCCTTTGGTGATCCATATTTAAACAGTAACGCAACAAATTATAAATATAACCATAAATAAAAATATGCAGTAGAAATAACACTTCATTTCATTAATATCAAATACTGAAATATGCTTAAAAACAAAATGGGAATAAGACTAGCTTGGGCGATGGTAGCTTATCTCTTAGAAGATATGTGGCGGCTACATGCCTTTGAACTATGTTATAATGAGGATCAAGAGCCTTTTTATTATTGAAAAATAAGAGCAAACCCTAAACAACCAAAACCCTAACCCAAGGAGATGTAACACCAAAAGTTTATTGGCCCCGTTGGGGTGAGTTGGACAACCAACTTCCTGCGATCGCGACTTGGTCATATTATCTTCATTTGACGCACATGATAACCCATTGGAAAGATATCTCTAAGGAATACAACGAAAAAGATGATTTTATAGAAAAAATCGTTGGGTAGATTGCCAAAAAAATGTCGTTTAGGGCCTCAAAATGACTCTGGAAATTTAGGACTCGAAAAACTGCTAAAACATAGTAAATTGTGCTACAATTAAGGAAACTGAAAAACTGAAAGAAACAATGGTGGGGGTCCAAGTGGCATTAGCGGGTGGCCACCAATATCCACCTGGATCATTCCTCCCCCCTTAGGAAGCAATGGTCCCCATTACACTGAGTTCCTCCATGAGATGAGGAAACTTCTACTGAACTTGGTCCCTGGTGAGCCACTTTCCCTGGTGAAGGAGTTGGCCTAATTTGACAACTCGATACAGTTGGATCTTCTGTTGGTGAGTGTTCTTGATCTCTGTGTCCATGATTCGATCAGTTGTTGCTGACTCCATGCAATCTAGATTTAAATCTATAGGTGTGGGTTTTTCTGCAATGTCTGATGTTTCCAACAATGGTGGGAAGTATGGTCGAATGCGGTCCACATTGAACACTGGGTGTAGGCCAAGGAATGGGGGAATGTTGAGCTCAAATGCATTGTCATCCACAGCCTTAGTAATCATGTAAGGACCATATCTGAGTGGTCTAAGTTTACGATAGTCTCCGGTAAGGCATTCCTTCTGCAAATGCAACCAGACTTTGTCGCCCACCTGAAACTTGTGTGGCACCCGATGTTGATCATGTCGCTGCTTGTGCTTGGCATTTGGTTTCTCCAGAATGTCATGGACCTATTTGCGGATATGTTGGATGTGCTCAATGAAGTTGTTTTCCTTATCGGTTTCTGACTGGACATGACCTGAATATGCCTGAGTAGTTGCAAATGGTATGGCCACATCAATGGGATATAGTGGTTGGAATCCCAAGCCCATCTGAAAAGGGTTGTGGCTTGTCGAGCTGTGGAGAGCCCAGTTATAGCTGTGTTGGACATAGGAAGGCTCTCATCCCATGTGCATGGATGCTTTGAGTTGTACATGTGCATAATGTGTACAATCATCCTGTTGAAAACCTCTGTCTCGCCATTAGTTTGGGGATGGAAAGATGTGGACTTAATCAGCTTGGTGTCCAGCATCGACCAGAGACTGGACCAAAATGTACTGAGGAACCTGCTATCCCAATCTGAGAAGATAGACTGTGGGATCCCAAAGTGTACCCACACTCATTGAAAGAAGAGTTTAGCAATGGCTTCTGTTATGATTTTCTTCTTGCAGGCCTTTAGAATGGCCATCTTTGAGAATCTATTGACGACCACAAAAACACAGTCGTTGCCATGCTTAGTAGAAGGAAGGCCCAGCATGTAATCCATGGAGATGGATTCCCAAGGTCGACTAGGGGCAGGCAGCAGAGTATAAAGGCCTTGCTTCTTGATGGTCGGTTTGGCAATAGCACAGGTAGTGGAGGATCTAATGTACTTCCCGACATCATGATGAAGATTCGGCTAGTAGAAATACCTTTGCAGTACTACCACTGTTTTCTCGACTTCGAAATGCCCAGCGGCCTGACTATAGTGTGCTTCTCAAATCATCTTGACTCGCTCACTTGAAGTAACACAAAGGTGTCCCAGGTGGCATAGCAAGGCATCTTGGAGGTGAAAATCTGGAACTTGCTGACCCTCTAAGAGCATCTGGTATGTGTGGCCAAACTCTGGGTTGCTTTTATAAAGAAGTGGCCAATCAGAAGTCTCGTGCCCACAAGAGTTGAGCACGATGGTTAACGCCATGATCGGTGGTGGGATGAGGTAGTCTGCAACATTATTGGTGCTACCCTTCTTATACTTGATATTCAAATGGAACTGTTGTAGGTATGTGGACCACTTTTGATGGAAATCATTCTGCAACTTTCCTTGCGTCTATATGAACTGCAGGGGTCGGTGGTGTGCGTGGATGACCGTTTCCTTCCCCAAAATGTAATGCTTCCATTGTCAGAAAGCCTGCATAATGGAATACATCTCTTTGTCATAAGTGGGATACTTCCAGACTATGTCTGAAAGTGTCTCACTGTGATATACCACTGGATGCCGCAATTGAGTAAGGACTGCCCCAATAGCAGAGTCATAGGCATCTATCTCGATCTCAAATGGTTGTTGCAAGTCTGGTAAAGTGAGCATTGGTGCAGAGCAGAGGCGATGTTTCAACTCTACGAATGCCTTCTGTTGAGATTCAGACCAAAACAATTTTGCTTTCACTCCTCCCTTAATGACTTGACTCAATGACCAAGTGATATGAGAGAATCCCAACATGAACCTGCGGTAGAAATTGGAAAGACCCAGAAAGCTACGGAGCTCTGTCAGAGTGTTGGGGCTGGCCAATCCCAAATGACTTGGATCTTGGCTCGATCCACATGCACCCTTCATTCATCAATAATGTATCCTAGATACTGAACCTAGGTCATGCCAAAAGTGCATTTCTCCAAATTGGCACACATCTTGTGTTGCCACAGTGTTTAGAGAACCTGTCAGATGTGGTGGAGGTGCTCTTCCCAACTCTAGCTGAAGATCAGGATGTCATCCAAGTATACCACTACAAATGGATTGATGAATGGCTACAATATGTCATCCATCAGCCTCATGAAGGTTGCAGGAGCATTTGTCAACCCAAAAGGCATAACCAACCATTCGAAAAGGCCCTCCTTGGCTTTGAAGGCAGTCTTCCACACATTGGAGGGTTAGATTGGTACCTGGTGATAGTCGGACTTCAAGTCGATCTTGCTAAAATATTTTGCCCCCTTCAATTGGTCTAGAAGGTCATCAATATGTGGGATCGAGTGCCTATTCCAGACAATGATCTTGTTCAGTGCCCGATAGTCAATAAAGAGTCTCCCGAGTCCCATACTTCTCATGTACCAACACGATCAGGCTCCCACAAGGCGATGAAGTCAGAGGAATGTGACCTTTCTGCAGTAGCTCCTAAATCTGCCTCTTGATTTTGTCATTCTCCATAATGAAGCACCGATAGATTGGTCCATTGGGCAGTGGCACACCTGGGGTGAGACCAATGGAGTGCTTGACCTGAGAGTGCAAAGGCACCATTGTGGGAGAGGTGAAGATGTCCTCGTACTCTTCCATGACCTTGTCCACTTGTTATTGTTGTGCAGAGGGGCCCTGTCTGGAGGTTGTGGCCACCGTTTTCTTCTTTACCTGAGGGAGTATTATTAGGAAAACAAATTTCTCAGATTTGGAAATGAGCTTACTGCATTGTTTTCTAGCAACCAAAGAGATGGTTGTAGGCGGTGCTACCTCCGGTATCCTGTGCAACTTATTCCCCAAACTAACAATAATAGAGCAAGGCCTTGACTCATACACAACATGTTGCTTCCATGTTGGGCAGCGGATCCCCCCCACAACATGTTTTTGGGGCTTAAAGCTCGAGTTCTAGTCAATGTAATGTAAAGACTCCACGAAGTACAGGTGCGGAGCGCGAAAGTCTAGGATGAGTCATAGGTTTTTCTGCCCTAAAATAATGTAATTTAATGTAAAGTTGTGTCGACTACCCATGGTCCAATAGAGCGAGGCTCTAAGTGTAAAGTAAGTTTTTGGGAACAAGCAAGTAGATAGATGTGAGGCATGGTTAGAGGATAGAAGTGGATCTGAAGTGTATTGGGTCATAACAGTAGGAAGAGGCTCTGCAGGTGAGTGCGCAAAGGCCTGGTAGAGTCTACAGCTGAGTGTGCGGACCCATGCAACTGAGTGCGCAGGGCAAAGTCAGGTCTGTAATTGAACTGAACTTGAAAAGGATTATCAATAAAGATAAGTTGGATTCGGAATATTGTGCATCTGATCTATATGTTTGATATTATGCATTAATTGTTATCTGGTTATTTCTATGTGCACGCTTGCTAAACTCTTGTCTGAATGTTTATGTATGAAAATATTCTAGGTAATTAGCGAATAGAATCTAATTAAGGAAGACTTGGGTAATAAACACGGGTCATGCTGCGGCTAGAGTTGCGCGAAGGCAGTAACACAGAACCCAACGTGCCCGCTGGTGCGCGTAGCCCAGTAAGCACTGAGGTTGGATCAAGTCCCTATCGCCACCTATCAGACATCCCTAGGGTGCGGAAACCTAGTTCTAGCACCCTCCCATACTACTTCGGGTGAGACCTTAGTGCGCACTCCACAGACTGTTGCTGAAAGGGCCAGTCGTATCGAGATTTGCTTGGTTAAATCACTTTAGAACTTGGATCAGGCCCCACTAAGCCAACAAATGGTTTTGTTGCTGGGACTAGGATCTGCCTAAGCGATGTCTGATGTCTTGTCACTGGAACCCAACAAAGAAGGAAATTGAAGAGTGGTTGGACAAGAAGATTCACGAGTTTACGACACAAGAAAACAGAACTCCGCAAGTATCTGAGAAAAATTGGCTGGATCACTACGTGTATACAAAAATCCACAAGATTTTCTTTGCATCCTTCCCTTCTGAGCTATATGAGTGGATCGCGAAGTTAGCCGACAGCCAAGGCAGGTGTAGGCTCGACAAACTAATATTGTGGACTCCAGAATTAGTGCACAGACTAGAGTCATCAGAAGATAAGATAGCGCGAGCAGTGGACCATTGGCTCGACCGGATAATAGGAGGATTTATCATTGAGTTTACGATAGACACGACCATGAGCTACAGCGAAGCAGAACGACACTTTCTCAAAGGACCGCGAGGTAAGTATATTAAGTCTTTGAATACTTGGATTAAGATGTTATTGTGTGAAAAGAGGGTCATGTGAATACATTAATGTTTGGGACAACGCAAAGCTTAAAGATCTACAGAAGCAGCAAAGAATTAGAAAACAGTGCCTTAATTTCACCTTCGCGAGAGAGCGAGGAAGAGCTCATTAAGATCTCTCCGAGAAGCACGGTCACTTTGATAAGGCAACGCTTTCTGCGGTTACCACTTCCACCCACACACCACCACCTGCTTCACCTCCCTCACCTCCATCTCCACCCTCACCACCTCCACAGTTCAGCATTGCGAGTGTGATCAAAGTACCAATATTCAGAGGGGTAGGGAATGAAGATCCAGACCAATTCTGGTTCGTGGTAAGAGTAGTATGCGAAGCGCAAGGTGTCGCGGACGACAATATTAAGAAAGCTACATTAGTAATCGCGCTGCATCATTGTGCGTTGACATGGTATATCAAGCACTCTAACGACCACCCAAACACAAGAAAAGCGGAAATCCAAATCGTGCTAAACCGGGAATTCAATAGGCCAAAGTTAGAAACACAATCAATCACCAGATTTAAAGAAATTGTGATGCTCCTGGGCGAGACTCCCTGGGATCTGGATCAGCGGTTGAAAAGTATGATCCGGGAAGCCAATATGACGCTGACGGATAGACAACATCGCGCATGGTTTGTGGCATATCTAACACCGCACTTGAGGACGACACTGTCACAACAGAAACTTTCCACCAAGTCCGAAGCATTGGAAATGGCAATGAGGTTGCATGAGACCCCGATACAAGACCCTGGGTTGGGTGTTCAACAAATCCACGCACAACTATAGAATTTGTTACGCAGTAATTTGTCACCGTTGGTCACCGTCCTTGTTACGCCCCCGCTGTCACACATTGGGGGACACATTTACGGACCTGTGACCAGTGACATAACTTGAAAACACTTGCATTGAGGTCCCCTGAGTATGAAGTTCAATAACCATGAAGACACCCTCTGAAGATTAACCTTGAAAAATGCCTTTTTCCCATTAGCGCGGGTCCACAGTGTTTTAACCCGCGCCAATGGCTCAGTCCCTACAAAGAGGGCGCGCCCATAGACGCTCTGTCCCAGAGCATGGCCTGCGCCACACAAATTGGGCATAATTTTTGGCCAGCGCATGCTAGAATGCTTTTTCCTCCGTGACTCACCCAGTGCCCTGAAGGAAAAAGCCCACAAAAGCAGTCGACCGTCGGTTTTTCTATCCAAGGCAATGGCTATTATGGGACATTACCAAAAA
>APFE030817310.1:2674-58266 GCA_000404065.3 Pinus taeda | reverse complement strand
TCCTACAGGATGTCTGCAGGGGATCCTACAGGATACTCAGAGGTTTCTACAGGATAGTCCTGTAAGTCTTCTATAGGACGTTCTGTGCAATTCTACAGGATGATTGGCCGTGGGGGTTTTGGGAGATGATGGAGGAGTGATGGAATGGTAGGAAGATATATGTGAGGTAGGGATAAGGCTGGTGATGGCTCAGAAGTGGAGGAATGAGATGGGAAGTGGGTGTAGGGAGTATGTTGAAGGTAAAGGGTTATGTCAATGAAAGGTTGGGAAATGAAGTTACGTGAGGAGTGGGAGACAGAACGAAGGGAAGGTCGAGGAGATATGCGCATGCATGATCAAGATGGAAGAGATGGTAATGGAACGAGAAAGAGGAGTGTAAATGAAACCAAAGATTATGACTGTCACCAAACCAAAAATGCATCAACCTAAATTACTTATGCCATGAATTCAAATAGCAGATTTTTATTATGAGAATGCAGCAAAGACACATAAATATAAACAAGGGAGGTACTGGGCGCTTGAGATGGGCCCAACCCCAAGAACTACAGCCTCCCAAGAGAGATTTAGAGCTGGTGCAAAGCTGGATCCATCTTTATTAACCAAGAATGAAAAGTTACATCAAAACTGTCCACAAGGAGAGCTTGAGAAAGAGCTGAAAGCAAAACTAATCCATGGCCTACAAATCGAATTACAAACTAGCTAACTAATGGCTAAAACAAAATGACTAACTAGCTACAAAAATGACTAACCACTAGCTAACCAAAATGACTAACTACCAGCTATAAAATGGCTATCAAATGGCTAACCAAAATGAGGCCCCAAGCCTTCTTATTTATACAATTTGAGGACCCAACAATCCTCCTAAGAGTTAGGGTCTTGGCTGCCCAAGACTTGTAGTTAACAGCAGTCCAACTTGACTTGCTTGGCTGCCCTTGTGCTCATTGATTTGGTGGCCTTTGAACTCCGAGCTGATGGTGGAAAATTCGAGGTAAGGACCCATAAATGAGGGGGACACCTTCCTACAAATCCTCTTGCTTGGCTGCCCTTGTGCTCATTGATTTGGTGGCCTTTGAACTCCGAGCTGATGGTGGAGAATTCGAGGTAAGGACCCATAAATTAGGGGGACACCTTCCTACAAATCCTCTAGCTTGTTCTCCCACGAATTTGGCTGCGAAGTGCTCATTAAGACCTTCAATTTTGTCTCCAAGTTGACCAACAAGGCTACACAAAGCACCCATTAGACTTGTTGGCATAATGACTAAACAAATTCACTCTATTAACATAAAAATAATCAAAAACATGCAATAAACAAATGAGAATGGTGGACTAAGCCAAATTAGGAAGTTGAATGAGCCCAAATAATTGTACATTTTTGGGGCTCATCAGTCACCTTCTGAGAAGACATGGGGTTTGACATTCTTGTCGAACTGCGCCTTGACTCATTTCTTATGGGCTTCATTAGCCAAAGCAGCATCACGACAGGTTTCATCCAATTGGATTAGTTCCAAGAAACGAGCCTCCTCTTCTGAAGTTCCGGGGAGAAGGTCGACTGCGAGTTTGAGGGACGAGATTTCACAATAAACTGGTAAGATTGCTTCTAGGCCATACACTAGTTGAAAGGGTGTAAACCCGGTTGCATTCCTTGCTTATGTTCGGTATGCCCACAAGGCTAAGTACAGGATTAGGTGCCAACTCCTCTTGTGGACTCCAATCATCCTTTGCAGCATCCGCTTCAAGACGTTGTTGATTGCCTCAACTTGTCCATTAGCCTGCGGATAATACAGAGTAGAGCTATTGTGGGATAGCCCTAACTTGGCAGCCAATTAAACCATCATGTGATTGCGAAAATGCGATCCATGATCTGTGACTATGGCCTGTGGAACACCGAATCTAGCGACTACATGATTGAAAAAGAAAAGGGCAGTCGTTTCGCCGATGTTGTTTAATGTAGGCATCGCCTTGGCCCATTTGGTAAAATAGTCTACCGCGACTATGATATACCCATGCCCCCTGGTCGACGTGGGGTTACATGTCATGAAATCTATGCCCCATTTGGCGAATGGCCCAACAACAACTATTGGTTGCAAGGGTGCAGGTGGTCTTCTGGTTTTGCTATCGAAAATTTGACATGCATGGCACTTCTGACTGTGGTTATGCAATGTTTGAACATTGTTGGCTAGAAGTATCTTGCTCGTAAAAATTGTTGCGTCGTAGCATAACCATATTGATGCCCCCCACACGCGCCTAAATAGTAATCATTCAGGACTTTTTCAGCCTCCCCATGGGTGAGGCACCTCCTCAAAACTGTATCGACACCACGACGGTAAAGCGTATCACCTACGATCATGTAGTCTTCTGATTGGTATCGAATATGTTTTTGTTCTAAGCGAGTGGTATTAGACCTATATTTATGGGTTTGGAGATAGATGATTATATCTCCATACCACGGATTGCTTGAAGATATCAGAAACAAAGATTCATCCACGATGGTTTCTTCGGATGTTTCATTGTTGGACGACGATGGGAGATCGCATATTAATTCCGCGAAAACCAGGGATTTCTTCAATTTGGATTATACAAATTCTAGATCAAACTCTTGAAGAATTGCTATCCATTTTGAATATTTGCCCCCCAGCAACTGTCGCGACAATATATAAGTCATGGGGTTGCAATTTGACAAAATGGTAGTCTTTTAGAAGAGGACATAGTGTCGAAATCTCTGTATCACTTGAATAGCTGCGAGAGCCAGCTTTTCAATGTAGGAATACTTGCTTTATGTATCATTTAAGTTTCTACTCAAGTAATATATAGGATGTTCAATTCCATTGTCTTCTTGAACTAAAACCATTGCGATGGTTGTTTTCGCTGCAGCTAGGTACAGGTTAAAGTCTTTTTGATAATCAGGAGCATACATTAATGATGCTTTTATTAGGGATTCCTTTAAAGCATCAAATGAAGCTTGCGTGACCTGATCCCAGACGAAGGGTACTTCTTTTTTCAATAGACACGTATAACCTTTAGCAAGTTCGGTGTAATTTGGAATGAACCTCATTAGAAAGTTTGCTTTCCCTTGGAGTTTCTGAATTTGAAGAAAATTTGAAGGTGGAGGCAAATTTATGATTGCCTGAACCTTACATGGGTCGAGACGAATCCCATCCTTTGAGACAACAAAGCCAAGTAAATGACCAGAACTAACACAGAAGACATATTTGTGTGGATTGAGTTGTATCTTGTAGTGTTGGCAACGTAGAAATATCGCTCTCAAATGTTGCGGATGATCGGTCTGCTTTCGCGAATGAGCCGGAAGGTCATCGAGATATGGTTGAATGATTTTTTTGATGTCATGGAAGGCATAATTCATTCCCCTCTGAAATTTTTCCCCTGCGTTCTTTAAACCAAAGGGTAACTTGTGATATGAAAATGTGCCCCACGGACAAATAAATGCAGTCTTTGACTGGTCTTGTGGGTGGATATTTATTTGACCCGGAGAATCCATCCATAGATGAAAAGGTTTCACATCCAGCACATTCATTAATTATCTGGTCAATAAAGGGTGTAGGGTAGTTGTCTTTTGGACAAGCTTGATTTACATCCCTATAATCGACGCACACTCTAATCGTTCCTTGCTTTTTCATTACAGGAACAATGTTCGATACCCAATAGGTTACAGGAACCGGGTAAATAAAACCAGCATGGAGAAGTTTTTCAACTTCTGCCTTGATGGCAGTGGCTTTCTTGGGGTGCACCTACCGTAGCCGTTGTCGTATTAGTTTGACATCTGGATACATCTTCATTTCGTGTTCAACTATACTCGAGTCAATGCCTGGCATTCATCATATGACCAAGCAAAGACATCTCTGAATTCGTGAAAAAGAGCTTCGTATATTTCCAGTTCTAAAAGAGAACAACATTTTCCAACATAAATATTCTCTACAACATCTTTTTTGGTCAAGATATTTATGGCGATAGTCTCTTCGATATTGGACAAGTTTCACTCAGTATCCACCGTGTTTACAGTATTCGATAGGAAATCAAAAACTGAAGGATGATGAAGGTCATCAAGAGTATCTTCTTGACAATCCGAAAGATGGGAACGATGGTGGTAATCTTCCCATGGCACCCCATCAATTATCATTGACTGAAGAATTCCTTCGTCTGTGTAATGTACTTGCGACCAAGGATCTGAAGGGGTGCCCTATTCCTTAGACCTATCTATCCAAATGCTTGATGCGCGTTGATTTGGGTTTGCCTCCCATGCCAAAATCATTGATTGCTACAATATTTATATTGGGCTTAGAGGCAACACCTGCAGATGATCCATGCTAATATCGTTTTCTGAGATATTTTGAATAGAAGATATCATATTGCAGGTTCCTACCGTTGCCACTTCCTCCAGATTGATTGGAGGTGGGAGGGCAAAAGTCCCCATTAATATAGGGTATTTTAGTAGGCCTACTTCGATATTTTGAAGCAAATGGGGGCTTCCATGGATCATCGGAATGCTTCCCGTAACTTGGGAACTATTGGGGAGAAATGTTTATTGGTCGACGATCGTAATTCCCCCTTGAAAGGGAAATGCAATCTTCTTGAAGTAGGTCGACACAACTGCAGCCATAGCATATATCCACGGCCTTCCCAGTAGGATGTTGTAATCGAGGTTTCCGTTGATTACTTCAACATCTATTTCTACTGTTTTCCCCCCCCAGTTCAACTTGCAAGTTACTTAAAATCCCATATGGGGTATATGTTCATACATCAAATGCTTTTAATGTCGTCGAAGATCGCAACAAGGTTGGAGATCCTAAAGTTTTCCAGCAACTCATTGACATAATACATGTGGATGCCCACTCATCAATAATTGTTCGATGAAAAGTTTTGTTGAGGGATTTCACTTGAATGAGGAAAGCTAGTTGAGCTGGTAACAGAGGATCATATCCTTTGTGATTAAAGGACACAAGATTGGAATCCGTTGGGTCAATCCCACCTATCACTGATAATAAAGCCTACTTTTGGGAGGGGCAATTTTGCAGTACCTCAAGTGTCGACATAGCGGATGGCAATTGGGCCAAATCTTCCACTATATTATAATGTTGTGCTGCTCTGGCACGAGGATTAAATGTCAACTTGTGTACTACTCCCTTTGGCGGTTTTATTGTTAGCTATGGAATGATGGGCGGCGCAACTCCTGTTGAAGTTGTTGTTGAATTACTAGGTTGATATTTATCCTTGTTGTTCAACAGCTATGGATTCCTATAATATTTATTCCTTGTTGTTATCAAAGCATCATTTGGCTACTTCGAAATCGAAAACATCAGCACTTGGGACGGGGAAGCATTGTTACTGGCAACCAGATTTGTTCTTGGATTTGGAAACGAATCAGTTAATACTGCCGAGGTTTTTGAATTCTTGAAGAATCCTTGTCCAATGATCCTCATCACATATAAGACATGGACGATTTGGTTTCTTATCTCCAAAAGGGTTTGTAGAAGACTTTTCAGGTGATGATTCCTCCTATTTCTTCTTCTTGCCTTTGTTTTTCTTCTTGCCTCCTGGTTGCTTGGTTTCTTTGCCTTTGTCTGTTGAGACAACATTTACTTCCGACGTGAGAAGTTCTTCTTCTGCATTTTGACTAGAAATCTTATGGGCCTTTTTAGATTTAGCCTTTGTTGATTTCATGTCTGTCGTACCAATCATGCCATCACCGGCATGAGAGTCATTGTTCGATTTAGGAGGAGGAGGAATGGAAAATTCTAGTCTGGGAGCATCAGGAATTTTATCCTAGAGCGTGCCAGACTGAGTATAAATCAAGTCTAAATATTACACACGAGAAATAACTTGCTCTTTAGTGACGACTCCTCCCTTTGCCACATCTTCTATAATGGAAGGTAATAATGACTTAATAAACCATTCAGCTAAAATCTGATCAGGAACGTACGTTTTTACCATTCTACAATGACATCGCCTCTCATGAATATGATCGTATATGTGAGTGGCCGTCGTTTGCTTGAAATTGGTAAGAAGTTCTGTTCCTGTTTCGTACCTTATGGGTAACTGAAAATGGGTTAAAAAGGTTGTGGCTAGGTTACTGAAGTTATCAAACGAAGCTCTAGGTAATTCAATATACCATTTTGCTGCCAGACTAGCTAATGTTCTCTAAAAAAGGTGAAGCCTAATCGAATCATCGTTTAGGGTGTTTGATGAACACCATAGATGAAAGGTCATCACATGATTCGACGGATCTTCACCTGGATTTCCATTAAATTTAGGAATATTTGATGGAAGTATATGCGGAATCGCTGGCCACCAAGGGGCGTAAGCAATTGGATCGTTCGTTAGCCGATTTAGATCCGGTAACTCTAAAGTCGCCACGAAGGGTAACTGTTGATTCAGGTTTGGTGAAGCATACCCAGGATAATATGGAATTGCCTGAGCAGTTGGTCTTTGCATACCAGCATAATGCATTTGATGCTGGTAACATTGGTAAGGTTGATGGGCATAACCATTATAGAATGGTTGATTTTGACTGTTTTGAAAATACGGCTGCCCATTATTTGCAAAGATTTGTTGCTCAAATCCTTGGTAAGCTTGTTGGAATTGCGGTTATTGATATTGCACTAGCCATGGTTGTGAAGCCATGTGCTGTTGTCCAATACTGACTGTTTGACCAAGGTGAAGGGTAATTGTACCTGTTTGGGCCTGTGTCATTCCACTAGTTGGCGATTGTGGTTGAGTCGCAGGGATAAGAGGTTGTTGCATTACGCCCTGTGAAACTTGAGGTTGGCATACAATAGGCAATGCTTGTACTTGCGACACCGTCACAATAGCTGGCATAGTTGGTATATTTGACATAGGTAAACATTGTTGCATCGAGTATACAACTCTTGGTTGTTGAGGCAGTGTTGGCACCCAACCACTAGATGTAATTCCAGCATAACTTGAATTTTGTTGTGAACTCTCATATGGTTGTTCTCCCGAAGGAGACAATGAAAGGGTATCTTTTCCCACATACGGCGGTAATCCGGTACTCAAAGGAATGGTTTGCCCTTGAGGACCAAACTGCCCAAATTGACACCGTGAGGGATCAATTTGCTGAGACTCAACATAAGAGCTTCTGGATATTATTCCGGATGAACAAATGGGAACGGACCATATTGTCGAAATGGCCCCCTGAGTGGGCCCCATTTAGTGATTGAGAGCTAGTTGGGACAGATGGTATGCCTGCAAACATTGTTGGAGTGATAGCAGGAAGTTCTTCCATCGCTGTGTCAGATGACACAGTCCTAGATGTCGACGGTTGTTCAAACATTTCTAGTCTATCCAAAAGATTTCCTAGCGATTCTATAGGGGCTTCCGATAATGGTGGACTAATTTCTGATGAAGAAGGATATAGGGTGATCCCGACTCCAAATTGCGATGGAGTACTAGATGGAGGATCCTCCACAATCTCTTCTATAGCAATCAAACCAGGTGGAAGAGGTAGACCATCAGGTCCGTAAAATATTTCTGGTGTCGAAGAAGGTATAGAATCTGCAGCGATAGATTGTTGGGGAATAACACCTTCCGAATCAGCTGCAGATGGAGCTGGTTCAGTAATACAAGTGTTTACCTTCACTCTAGGATCAGCTATACTGTCCTTTGGTGGCTGCGGAACTTCTTCTGTAAAGGCAGGGATACCAGAAATGTTTGGAGTAACCAGAGTCTTTGATGGTGTTGGAACGCTTGTTCTAACTTTACCAAGGGATTTTGAACCGGTTAAATGAGTTCACTTCGTCCGTAATAGTTTTGATTCTGGAGACAAAGATGGTTGACTCGTAAGCCTCCACGAATGACGGGGTTTCAATTGACTTTCTTCCACAATTGCGGATTACTTGATCAACTAAAAATCAAGGGGAAATACATTTCCAAATTAAATGAATTTTAGATGCTTTGACAGAACTTGTTTTTTCAATTTTTAAGAGTCGAGAAAAAACAAAAGATGACTCTAGTTGCCTTTGATTTTTAATGATCTTGAAGTGACAAGTGCTCAAATGGACCTTTTATTTTAAGGAGCCTGAAAAGGAACGAAATAGACTACTCTGGAAATCTAGACAGAGGGATTACCAAACTAATCGCAAAACTATAGAATACTTTTTATGGTATGGCAGTCAATCTTCTCGAATGCTGTGTTCAGTGCATTGCGATCGATAGGGTGGCAGACACGACTTCCTATGGATAAAGGATATAGCCTATTGTGGTCTCCTAATATATACTCGACGGTACATGGGAGTACAAGTCCGTACTGGCACTTGTCGTCTCAAAGTGGAGGAATCACCCAACCAGCAATGAAAACAACAGTTACCAGGCTTTACGACGCCGGAATACGTCTCTAGCCTAGACTTCTAAATGTTGTGCGTTAGGTTCCGAAGCGTTTTTAGATTCATTAAATTTATTTTACAGTTGATCTTGTTTAAGAAATTTTCCTTTCAGGTTCATCGCGTGATGTAGATATACAATTCCTAAAATGCAATCTAAGATGATAAACAATCGTTTACTCTTCTTTTTGCAATGAAAATCCTAGCTACTAAAGAAAGAGAGATGATATTCTTTCAACATAGAGCGGAGAACACACACTATATGCACTGTCCTAAATCAAACCAACAAACAATCTAAATGCAAATGCACATGCATGTATTTGTTTTCAACCTTCTTAATGTGTGAATGATAAAAAGAAAGCTAAGCGCAAATCTGAATTATTTTTCAAAGCGACATTACTAACAAGCTTCTTTTCAAGACAAAATGAAGACAATGAAGACACTTTGCGATTTGGAATTGAAAACTTTCTTTCGACACTTGAAAAACTACTAATTCAAATAAAAAAAAAGAGTAACAGTGTAATCAACTATTAAGAACAATAGGATTCTCTTTTATGATTGAAAACGACACTTGCGACACTTCCAAATCAAGAAATCACAGTTCAATTACGCTACTTCTTTGTAAAAGAGAACCGAAAATGGCGCAAAATAAATAAAAAAATTTACAATTCTTTGCACAATGGAGGCAGAATAATGGCAAGGAAGGGGGTTTCCAATAGAGGTATATTGAAAACAGACAGCAAAACTCTTGTATAGAGCTAAAAGAGTGAAGGAAAACCAAAGTCTGGAGGGAAAATTAGCCTTTTATGATCAACGCACCTGTTACACAGGGATTCTACTATGCATCCCACCTATAGCACACGGGAAGTGCGATGCATACTGATATCCTTGAAGAGAGGGTGTGATGGTACAGTGCGAGACTTTTGATCCAGTTCTTGATCACAGTTTGCAGCACAGTTCAGGGATTTAGGCCGAGCAAGTGATAATCAGTAAATAAATCACAGGGGTAGATCTAAGGAGGTTACTAGAGCCACCACAAGGGCAATTAGAGAGTTTGCAAATCGATTGTTCAGTTCATAAACAAAACCCAGAGATAGACTGAAGCAGCATTGATCTACTTTTCACTTGTATAGAAAATGCAGTTCGAAGGCTAGCTGGCTTGACTTCAAGCTCCGTCTGTAAGTTTATAAAACAAACAAGTATAGAAAAACAAACAATCTATTCGCTCCCCAGCAGAGTCACCATTTTGTTATCGGGAAATCTAGTGTCCACTCAGAGCTACTAGTCCCACTAAGACTGGTATCTATCTTAGAAACTAACAAACTAAAACTACTTTCGTTTTCCTTTATGAGAAGTAGATAAGAGGGGAATGAAGGAGACCAACCTCTATCTTGCGCTTGGTTCCTTGTTTGATTCCTCTCCCTTCTGATAGATCTTTGCCACTCGATTCCTTATCTACCTAGCTTCAAAGAGCACCTGTAGAATCAAAGCAGCATAACACTATCCAAGAACAGAGATCTACTATCATAAACAATATAGGACTATATATATATTGACCACACAAATGCATATATCATCAACCATACAAGAATGTGGAGGAAAAATTGAATAGCTTTATTAATATCAAGAATAGAAAAGAGGATTACAACCAATTGTTCTGACCCAGCGTCATCCTCACAGCAAGAAAGCCCTTCACCTCATGAAAATCTTAGATCACCCAACACTATGATGTTGCACCAAGAAACCAACAGCACTTCCTTACAGGATACAAAACTCTAGCCTCTGGATCTCTGGGATGAGGGATCCATATATAGATGTTTGCAAGGGGGTTGAGTCAGCTTCTGGGATCTAATTAGTGTCCTCTCTCTGATATTTCTTGATTCCACTTGGAGATTGATGATCTCTTACTCATCCCTGGGCGAATTCAGAGAGGCAAGTGTCATAGGAGAAGTTTCTAGAAGATTCCATGATCCTCCACCTCGCAAATTGACTCTGCCATTTGTCCACTCTCACCCATCGCGCCCCATAGAAGGGATTTTTAGTATGCATTGCACCTCCCATGTGCATTTAGGTGGGATACATCGCACTTTGACCATGGAGCAGGTGAGATGGTCCAGTTTTGACTAGTTCTGAGTAGTTTTTCATGGAGAACTTCTGGGAGATGATGTAGTCAGTTGACCTTGTTCTTTTAGGGGATCGAACAATGCTTTTAGGGACTTATGAGCCCTTGGTTTATGGACATATTTGATTGGGGTTGTAGTGCCCAAAAATGTCTATAACAATTGCCCCCTAAAGCATGAGGTCGTTAATCTTTTGATGTCAGGTGAAATGCTTTATGATGAGGATCCGAAGTTTTTTCGAGATGGAAGGTGACCTGTAATAAGATACAATACAATACATTATCTTCATAATATTTTCAAAACTACTCAGAACTTGTCAAAACTGGACCATCTCTCCTGCCCCCACAAAACAACCTGAATTTGATTTGGAGCGCGCGAAGGAAACATTTATGGAAGCTAAGAAGAGCTTCGCGTAAGATTCTACTTTGGGTAGCAAGGATTAAACAGAGCCAAAGAAGGATGCTCCTATGTTAACTACCTTCTTAGAGACATGCATGAAGCTACTATGGGACACTAAAGAGGTGAAGGGACTGCAAGCGTTGATAACTAGGTGCGTAGGATCGGATGAACCTCAAATGGTTCAAAAACTAGGAAAGCATGCGTTGTGCACTGGGAAGGAGATGCCATTGACTGTCTATATTGGCGACTATGAGATGGATCAGGTCGTTTTGGACCTGGGGTCAGACGTGAATGTCCTACCTAGATAGACCTGGGAACGCATGGGCAGGCTCACACTATAATGGTCTCTTATCCAATTACGTAGGGTGAACCAACAAAAGATCTTGCATATGGGAAGACTGCAAGGAGTTACAGTAGACATCGATGGTGCAAGCACACAAATCGATTTTGACGTCATAGAAATTGTGGATGACAGTAACCCATATCCTACATTGTTAGGGATAGACTGGGCAATGGATATGAATGGAGTCATCAACCTAAAGAAATGGAAAATGATATTCGAAAAAAATCTCTCCGTGTAGTGGTTCCACTGGACCCAGCCGAAGGGGCGTGCTATACTGAGCCGGTGTGTGACAAGGACAGTGACGATGAACTGGACTGTATCTACCAGATCACAGTGCAAGATCAGGACCAAGTGAATCTGACAACAGACGAAAGAATCTCATGGGACTGTGACAGTTCCTACACATCGGACTCAGATGAAGATGTCGAGCAATGGCAGAACCAATTGCATGAGGTAACGACACTAAATTGTAATATGATGGTTAGATAATTACGCTGAGTAACAATAGAGGCAATGGGGCAGCCAACTAATGATAATGCCATGAAGGAAGAGGAACCAGTCGACCAAGACGCAACAAAAAATATGAGACAAAAGCCGCAGGATGCCCCCGCAGAGGTACCATGCGCAATAATTGCTCATGAATGGAGTACATGCCGACAGATTAGGAGAAAGTGGCGTGGATGTCGGAGGCAGGTGCGTGTATGAGTTGGAGGGAAAAATGGGGTAAGCATCCATCACCAGTGTAGGTTGCAAGTATATGTTGTACAGGCACCCAACCAAATTAGAATCATAAGTCCAAATTCACTACAACAATTCAGTTCGCCAGTGGCCCGTGACAAAGTCAGGAGGGGAACAGGGGGAAGCATGAAAAAATGACACACTGGGGAGTTATAGATACCACGAGTTCAATGGGCCTATAATAGAAGGGAGGCGAAGATGAGATTGTCAATATTAAGATAGGAAGGAGCCCAGAATAAGCAAGGTAGTAGCAGCCACGTCGGCTGCGTGAGTTTGCACATAAGGGAACCAGGCCTGGTCTGGTCTCCCGCAAAACTAGAATGAGCCGACACCCTGCTATCATGATTGCACCCACACCTACGGAAGGATACACCCCACACAACAGCACATGAAGAGATAACAGCTATAGAGGTACTCGAAAGGTGCCCGCATGCCAAGCTAGCAGGAAAGCTGAGACATCGTACGAGGGGTGCGACCACTTGACTTGCTATAGAAAGCACAATCCCCAGCGCCTCAAGCAGTTGAAAGAAGGTGCGGGACTATAAACAAGCCTGTGGGAAGCTGGTGTGGAAAACAGGTTTGGTAGAGAGTTATTCAGTCTGCCAAATCGTGGCTGTGCCACAAGGGTTGCACTACCACATGAAAAGGTCCAGAGGTGACCATTAACACCATTATTCCTGACACGAAATTCAATTTACGACAGGGAGCAGGCGGTAGGCAGCGGGCCATTAAGACAGAAGTTCTGAGATAGATATGACAAGATTTGCAGCCTAGCTATTATTAATGAACTGAAATTGGAAGGAAGGGATCCATCCAAAAATATGTATTGGGTTATTCAAGATTTGAACCAGTAAAGACTAGCAAATAGTTGGCTACCATGCATCCCATGAGTACCATGGTGAGAACCCGAGCATGGTTCGCGGAAGAGCTATACTCAAACCAAGAGGAGCCAGGAGAAGCAGATGCTGCCCCCAAAGTCCAAAAATCCCCACGCACACCGTGGCCTAGGAAGAACAAGCAGACGATGGGGCTAGTCAGGGTATCACCAAGATTTAGTAAGTTATCAGTCACTGAAAAGGGGAAAGCAATCACCCCCAAACTCGAGGAGGACGAAAAAGATCTCCAAGATTTGATCCCTCAGATTGAAGCATAAGATGAAGATGAAGAGGATGTTTTCTGAATCCCTTCACGACCCCCATATATCTCCCCATGGAACGTGATGGCCAAGATATCGAAGGACCTGGACGATACAAAGAATACACTCTAGACTCCGCTTCTTCTGGATGAGACCAGGTTCGATGGTTTATCGTTGGGATCAGTTTTGAGCATCAATTTCGAAGACTAGGACCTTGCGGACAGCGACAAGTTCCCAGAATTGGTTGAAGACAAATTAGTGCCACAAAAGTGGTTACTAGGTGTGGAGAAGGTGGGATTACACTTAGGTGGATACCACACTATCATCATGTAACCATCACCACTTTTGTTATCCGGTAGTTACTATGTCTAGTACATGACGGGTATCTTTGGTTGGAAGAGTCGATTCCTACCACAACTAATTTAATACATTGGATTACCCACATTCCTGTCAAAGGGAACGACCCTAGAAACATTGCTAGAACGAGTAGCGATGTGGGTCTTGCAGAAACAATGAAGGCTAAATATAAGTTGGAGAAGTGGAAGTGGGGGTATGTAATAGCAAGCCTCAAATATTGAGGGGTGCAAATCGTCACCCAGTTGCTAGCCAGCAAACTAATGAGGAAATGCCGCGTAGATGAGGTGGTAGCTCCTGTCATTGTGCTTGCAGAGCAATGTGCGGAAGGGGTTCAGTTCAACTGGGAGCAGTTTTTATGCGATGAGTTTTTGACAAATTGTCAGGAAGCATAGGACAAAGGTAAGATATATCATTATGCATGGTTTCTACTATCAATCCTTCTGGTTATAGAAGAACTGCCGCAGGGTAGCCAATTTCCTAGCATTGAGGGCAGCCTCCCTGAAGCAGTGCGGTATACTTTGCTCTGGGCTACAAAGGATGTAGCTAGGGTTTTTGAAATCAAGGTTTTTTGGACCTTCATGGAAGGGAGTATTCAGACATGGATCACTTGTATACCATGGATGTCTCCAACGATATAAAAAAATTTGAAAAGCATGACTGAGTTCAAATCGGACATGCATAACTTATATATCTAGGCACAGAAGGATCCACAACGAGCATGGGTCACCCTCCTGTTCATTGTAATGGACGATGCCATTTATGAGGTATTGGTAGCATGGCCTCTAGAGTGCCGTGCCCTAGACAAGGCCATACTAGAACGAATGGCAGTACAACAACGCAAAAAGGAAATCCAGCTGCAACTCACTAAATTGGCAGAAAAGACACGTTAGGGACAAAAGGTAGCTTCGTAGCAGGAGGAAACCAAGGAAGTGACAGCCGAAGAAATCACAGCAGATCAGGAAAGGTCCTTGGAACAGGACATGCAAAGGGAAAAGGAGACACAAGAATGCATGGACCATCTTAAAGAATCAACCCAAGTCAAGGGGCCGCACAACAAGGAATCGCCGCAGACACGCAAAAAGTCAAAAACAGCAAAGGATTTGGAGAAAGAGTTTATTAATAGCGGCAAACCTGTGAGCACCACCCCTACAGGTGCATTGGCGGAACTGATGACAGAACAAACAATTATGTTGGGGGAGATCAAAGTGCAGTTGTAGGTATTATAAGTGTGACCCCTAGGCAGGGTGATCCTAAATCCAGTAGAGGACACAGTCATAGCCGAGAAGATGGCGCGTACCCACACAATGAACACCTTAGCATTGCTAACAGGTGTTGTCATAGTAGAAGCCGAGGGTGACGTGTGTCGTTGGGGGTTGAATCTGGTCGTTCTTCCTAGAGAAACCCTATACTGACTTCGGGATGGGGTAACCACTGAGCTTCGTGCCAGGGAAGGCCGCACCCTCCAAACCTTGATGGAGCACAAGGAAAATCTGGAGCAGGTCAGTCTCCAGCATGATGATTTGGTCACACACAAATAGGAAGTGGAATAGGCTGTGATGGAAGCTTGCAGCAAGGTACTAGAGTTAGCTATTCCAGCTGAACTTTCAGCAACTGACAAGATTCATTGAATGGCCGCAGGATTCCGTACGGTCCAAGAGGAGGCGCCAAAGGCTCAGTGGGAATTAAATTTACAAATTGCAGAGCTAAGACTAAAGGCACAACTGCCCACACCTCCGGAAGTTCGAGAAAACAAGTTTGGTACAGAGTTATTCGGTCTCACCCGAGGTAGTAGGGACTGAGGTATTACCTGAGGTAGCAGGGGAGGGTGTTGGAACTAGGTTTCCGCACCCTTGGGATGTCTTGATGTCGGCTAAAGGGTTTGCGAACCGTTATGTAGCTTCACACTACTTTACCTCCGCATAGATCCAGAACAAGGCACTTCCTTCAGAATTATTATTTATGAGTTTGTTATAGGTCAATATACTCCTTACAATCTTTAAGCAAACATTTAAACTTAAAACCATGTGTGCGCAATTATAAAGAAAGATGTAAGCTCATATAACAGATCATGCATAAATTCAGACCATAAGCAAGTAACAGATCCGCAAGAAAACACACGATGATTCAGGAATTATTATCTTTATTGATCTTCTCTTCAATACAACCAGATCCACCCTGCGCACTTAGCTGCAAGGGTCTGCACACACAGCTACGGACTCTACTAGGCCTCTGCGCACATAGCTGCAGAGCCTCTAACTACCCACCAACACCCTTGACTTGAACTTACAGATGCAAAAAATATTGTCTTTACAAACAAATAGCACTAAGATTCATCCCCCAACAAGAACTGCCTTTTACCCTTAGAGCCTCGCTCTATTTATACATTCCCATGGTTCGTGGACCATGGGCAGGCTAGCTTACTTCCTATTATTCTATACTATTTCTTGGGTAGACAACCCTTTGACTCGACCTATTACATTTCGTTCTCTGCATTTTTCAAAGATTTACAATATTATTATCCTAACTTATAGGCTTTAAGCCCCAAAACTGTTAGGCGGGACCTCTGCTACCCATAGCACTAAGATTCGTCCCCCCTGACTAACCACCCAAAGGACAGTCTCACTGCTCCAGCCAACTGAAAGATAGCGCAGGATGCTAAAGCAGTCTGGGGGAAGCTGCGTGACAACCGGGGTGTGCATAGAAGTGGTCTGTCACAAGGGTCGTGGTTGCGAAGAAAGGGCTGCGCTGCTGCGTGGACAAGAAGAGAGGTGACCATTACTGTCCCTATTCATGACAAGATGGCTGAGTTATGGCAAAAGGGATTAGTTGTCGGGCAATTAAGAGATGGGGTACGAGCCAGATTTGGAACGATCTGCTGTAGGCTTAAGATGAGGGCACCAGAAATGGCGGGAGCCCACGAATTTGAATTTTGAAACACTTATAAATCACAGGGGGGCATTCACTGAACGAGTTGCGCTTCTGAGAACAATAAGCTATTGTTCCTTCCCGCTGCTATGGAACTATTCATTATCTATGCTCAAGGAGTAAGCCTGGGGGTCGTGATATGGACAAGGGAGATGCAGGGCTTTCTGAAGAGTACAGTGTTCACAGCTATGGGCACTGCGCAGAGTTCAACATCGATGGTAGGGGATGTTCCAGAAATTTGTAGACATGAAGCAGAACTGGTACGGATGCTACTGCCTCACCCATGGGCTGGTCGACGAACCATAAAAGATAAGGGAAAGGCTATAAATATGGAGGAAAATGGTGGAATTGTAGTTAACAAGTCGTCTCTGATGCACCTTGAAGCTTGGGATCTCATGGGCAGTAGCAATGGTCTTGGAAAATTGCAACACAAGCTGCCGCAGATAGTGCGTATAGAAGATACAAAATTGGAATATGGTTGTGTTGGTATGAGGAGTTCCCATATGCGGCACCCCAGCTAGAGCTAAAATCATATGAGGGGGTGTTCTGTGTTAACCGAGCAAAGCAGAATGAGCATTATCAGTTGCGTGAATTGGAGCAAGAGCTGGAAGAAGCATTGCAGGAGACAGAGAGGGAGTAGTGCGTCATTCACAGGAAGGTGAACTGCAGAGCCTAGGCAGCACGTATCACCGCACCGATGAGTGATTTGGGATGAGTCATGATGTATAGAGTTATTCGGTCTCACTCTAGGTAGCAGGTGACTGAGATCTCACCCTAGGTAGCAGGGGAGGGTGCTGGAAATAATAAAGTACGCAGTTCAAGATTACTTGGGTCTGTTAGATCAATCCCTCCTTACGCTCACCTCTCTCCAGGAAGACCCAACCATACAACAAGTGGAAACAGAAGCGCGAGAGTTGTAGTGGGCTTATGATAGAGTTTGGGGGACTGCGCAGACGGTCGCTATCACACAATGGTTGGCTAAAATGAAGGAGGCCTAGGCTCTCAAGGCACAAGTGGATGCCACTCGGAAAAAAGAGGTAGTGCTTAAAGATTGCATCCAGCCCTGGCTTGAAGAAGCATTCGCAGTCTCCACCACCATTGAGGGAAAGTTAGCGCATGTGCAAGCAGCATATGATCCTGGATAGGCTACTATTACTGATGCATCAAAGGCTCGCGTAGAACAATTACAGAGGATGGTGGAAGAGTTTGTTGTAAGTACAAGCGAAGCATAGAAGTTGTTGGCCAACCTCCGTGTGAAGATTTCTACACCAGCCATGTGACTCGGGACGAGTCACGATGATTGTGTTGGGGACTGTTGGGTAGCAAAGGACTCGTGTAACGGTTTTGAGGTTCAAAGCCCAAAATTTTGGGTAAAGGTATGGTAAAGACTCCACAAGATGCGTAGAGCATGAAGTGTAATGAGTCAAGTCAAAGTGTTGTCTACCCAAAAATAATGTAAAATGACTCGGCCTGTCTATGGTCTGCGGACCATGGAAATGTATAAATAGAGAAAGGCTCTATGGTTAGAAGTTAGTAGTTGGTAAGTATTATTTTTTATATGGAATGTAATGGGTTTATGAGGCAAGAAGTCTTGGAGAATCTATAAGTCCGAATCAAGGGATTTGGTAGAGAGATAGAGGCTCTGCAGCTGTGTGTGTAGAGGCCTAGTATCATCCGCAGCTATGTGCGCGGACCCCTGCAGCTGAGTGCACAAGGCAGATCTAGTTGTATTAAAGAGAAGATCAATAAAGATAAGAGTTTCTGAATCATTGTGTGGTTTCTTACAGATCTGTCTGTTGCTTATGTTCTGAATTATGCATGATCTATTATATGGGTTTCTATCTTTCTTTATAATTGCATGCATGGGGTTTTAAGTTTAAATGTTTGCTTCAAGGCTGTAAAGAGTAGATATGATCTATAACTGATTCATAAATAATAACTCTTAAAGAAGTGCCTTGTTCCGGATCTACGCGGAAGCGCGAAGCCATAGAATGGTTTGCAAACCCTCCAGACCACATCAAGACATCCCAAGGGTGCGGAAACCTAGTTCCAGCACCCTCCCCTACTACCTCGAGTGAGACCTCAGTTCGCGCTCCGCAGGTTGTTGCCAAAAGGGTCGGTAGCTGCGGGATTTGTTTGGATAATAACTCTTCCAAACCTGGGTCAGGGCCCAATAAGCCCTAAACCAACAGAAGATAATACCCCTAGGGTGATTTCAAGGAATCGCAGTGGATATTGAGGGACTGAGCATGCTAGTAGACTTCGAAGTGATAGAGATTGTTGATGACAACAATCCCTACCCCACGCTCCTAGGAATTGATTAAGCCACTGACATGAATGGGGTGATTAATATAAAGAAGTGCAAAATGATTTTTGTGAAGTAGTCTCTGTGCATAGTGATACCTTTAAACCCCACTAAGGGATCACGCTACACTGAGCCACTGCACGACTACGAAAGTGACGATGATTTATATTGCATCTATAAGATAACTGTGGGAGAGCAAGACTAGGTAAATCCCACTGCAAGTGGACGAATTTCATGGGAGCGCAAAACCTCTTGTACTTTAGACTCGGATGAGGAGATAGAGCACTGGCAGAAGAAGTTACATGAGGTAACCACACTTAACTGTAACATGATGACAAGATCGCTATGCTGTGTTTCAATGGAAATAAGGGATCTACCTACTTATGATGGATTGGGTGAGGTAGATGTCTTCTTGGGAAAATTTGAAAGGGAGGTACTAGAGAAGTAACGTTTCAAGCCTTTGAATTGGGTGTTGTGTGCTACGCCTGTGAGATGGTGGGGTATGCACATAGAGAGCTTTGGAGACTGGCGCACATGTAGGAGAATGATGCACACATGGTTTGGGAAGCCTATAGTGTGATTGATAGATAAATACCATGGAGGGGATGGTATGCCTGGGCATTTGTCTAGATGGGTACGTGCATATGGAAAAAAACCTATGTGGATGCACATGAACTTCGCATTGAGGGATAGGGTCACGAAGCAGGTTTTGGGGGGGCAGAGGCATAAAATTCTCCTTAAGTTGGAACAACAGAGTGAACTGAAGATGATCGCACAGAAGGTTATCCATGCAGAAGCATTTAACGAAGTGTGAAAAGCATTGAACAAGGTATGTAGCGTGCAATGGAGCGATTGGGACCTGCGCATACCAACAGTCCTATGGGCTTATAGGACGACGTGCAAGAAACTGACGGGACAGATGCCTTTTAGGCTGGTTTGTGGAGTCAACATTGTACTCCAAATGGAGTATCGTAGACCTAGTCTGCGCATAGCAGCGCCGTGGAATATGAAAGGTCGCGGCGCCCTGGAAGGAGGGACCTCACTGTTAGAATAAAATGATGAAGAATGCTTAGAACCTAATGAAGACATTCAACAGGGTGATCTTAGGCTCTGATAACTCATGAATGAAAGAGTTCGGTTGAGGGAGAAAAGAACCATAATGAAGAAGAAGTCAAGAAGCTTAAAGAAGGAATAAAGAAGGACTTTCTTGATAAAAAGACTGAGTTTTTAAAACAGGGAGCACACAATTACGTGGATAAATTGGGAGACTGTCACTAGGAATTAATCAATTTAATGCCTTGGATTAGACCACATATTACTAAATGGATCCCAAGTGATGGCACAATGCAAAGGGAAACATGTGCGATACAAGTATTAAAGATAAAAGGTGAACTTTTCCCAGAAAAAGTAGATGATGATTGGAGCAAGCCATATACAGGTGGCGCGGCCACCTGACTAGCTGTAGGAAGAACAATCTTAGTGCCCCATATAGTTGGAATGAGGTGGAAGACTATAAACTACTCTACTCAGGAGTTGCACAATGAAGGGGTTGCGCACATGAACGTAGTGTCACAAGGTTCGTAACAGCGTAGGGGTACCTGCACTGCCGTGCGGGTTCGCTGGAAAGTTGCCGTTACAATCACTATTCACAATGTGATGCTTGGTTTGAAACCAAATGGAGCGGGTGGAAGACAGTTAAGGCGAACTTTATGGGCAAGATTTGGGAAAATTTGCCGCCAAGGGAGCATTAATGAACTGGATTTGGGGGAACGTCCAATTTGAATTCAAAAAATGCTATTAATTACAAAGGGTTGCCCAGCAGACAACACTTGATCATTTGAGAATTATGTTGAGTATTCTGATCTGAGACCTGTGTAACCTACTGAGAGCATTTTTTGAACACCTGAGTGTGCAGTTGAGAGTTTTTTGGACCAACGAGATGGCGTCTAGAGAATTCAGATAAATTGCATAAATGACTACCGAAGAAGTCATGCAAGCCATGACCATCGGAGATGCACCTGAGAGCACTGAGCTTTTTGCAAAAATTTCTAAATCACCGCACACACTGAGATCGAAAAAGGATAAGCAACCCATAATTTCGGTGTGCATGTCCCCTCGAAATCTGCTGAGAACCAAAATGACCATGGAGGAGAAGGGGAAAGTAGTTAATTTAGAAACCGACGATGAGGAAGAAGACTTGGAGGCTGTCATCATAGAAGAAGAAGAAGACAAGGGCATGGAGGAAGAAACTGAGGGTGCGACCCCTCTCACCAAACTGCCTACAATATCCTCCGCGGAAGGGGAAGGAAAGCGTGCTCAAGGACCTGGATGAGACTAAAATCCCTCTGCAAACTCCGTTGCCACCTGATGATATCATCTTCGAGGGAGCGCACTTGGAAAGGGTGTCGAGCTTAAAATTTGAGGATTGTGATCTCGCTGACCATGAGAAATTCCCTCACCTAGCCAACACACACCGCATGAAGCCCAAGAAACACACCATGGCGGGGGTTATAAAGTTGGAGGCACGCAAGTGGTTGCGCGGGGTCGAAAAGGCAGGGTTTTTGAACCTGCTATAGGTTCCACATTATCATCGTACCCCAATAGCTATTTTCGTCATCAGGCAGCTACTCTGCCTGGTGCACGATGGATGTTTATGGCTAGAGGAGCCCATCCTCATCACGGACCATCTGATACATAGAATCACCCGACTCCCGTGTAAAGGATAAGACCCAATAGATATTTCGAAGGGAAAGAGCAGTGACTTGGCCATCGCAGAGGTGGCGACTCAAATACTGGCAAGTAAGGTTATGTGGAAGTGTTACATGGATGATATGCCCACACCAGTGATTGCACTTGTCGAGTAGTGCGCAAAGGGGGTGTAGTTTAACTAGTCCAAATTTTTGTACAAGGAGTTCCTGGAGAACTACCGCGAGGGACAAGAATAGGGGAAAACCTTCCACTATGCATGGCTTCTACTCTCCATATTACTAGTGGCTGGAGAATTACCAGAGGACAGCCAGTTCCCCATGATTGCGAGGGATCTCCTAGAGACTACGAAGTATGCTTTGCTATGGGCTACCAAAGATGTGCACCGGGTCTGCGATAGTAAAATATTCTTGGTGTTCATGGAGATGAAAATCCAGATGGGAATTAACCATAGACCACGGTTATCACCCACTGTCTACAACAGCTTGAAAATAATTTCAGATTTTAAAGTAGACTTTCACCATGTATATCTCAGGGCACATAAGGACCCTACAAAGAAGTGGCATGAAATTTCATATATGGCCACCGATGACGTGATATTTGACGTACTTGAGACATAGCCGCCAAAATGGCGTACCCCAGATATCTCTGTGCTGGAAAAGTCTGCTACTTAGAAGAAGAAGGAAGAGGAAAAACTACGCATGGCACAGTTAGCAGAAAAGAGACAAAAAGAAGTGGCAACAACAAAAGCAAAGGAGGTGTAAAACACTGCGTAGATAGTAGCAAAACAGAAAAAAGCCACAGCAGTACAACATAGGAGGCAGTCTGCAAGGGATAGAAGTCTCCTTCGCTTGAGCATGAGAAAGAAATGGAAATAGAGGAAGAGGAGGGTGGTGCGGAGCCACAAACCGTGTCAACACAATTGAAGTGCTAGCACCCGAGCGAGGGGACGGGGCCATGGAAAAAGGTGAAAGAATCCAAGCTGTCGATTGACCCGATCACCCTTACTGAGGGTGATCTACATGATATAGGAGAGATGGTGCATGACGTCACTACAGAGGCCCTCCAAAATTTCTCGACGAAGAATCAGATTGTGTTGGGGGCCCCTTGAGCATAGATTTAGGAGTTGCAGGTGTGTGCTCCTTAGGCTGGGACGCTCTCGACCAGCCTCACAGTAGGGATGGCTACAACCAAGGAAATGTTGCATGCTCGCACAACCAATATAGTAGTACTTCCAGAAGAGGCACTGGTTATAGAAAATGAGGCCGACAGGCCTATGGTCAATGCATTGAAAGGCATCAGAATCAACATGGTTGCATTCCCTCAGGAGACGTTATGCATTCTGCAAGACGAGATTACTACAGAACTAATGTAGGGAGAGTCGTGTGCTGCAACTATTGAGCAAGCAAAGGAACAACATGGAGCTGTTGAGCGTGCAGCACGGTGAGATGGTATCCCAGAATAGGAAGATAGTGGAGGTACTTGAAGAATCCTGCGAAGGGGTCCCTGAGTTGGCCATCTTGACATAAGAACCCGTAGAGGCACGCGTCCAGAGACTAGCAGTAGGGGTGTGCAAGGCGTGTGAAGAAATGGCCAAGGTTCAACTAGAACTGAACCTTTAGATAGCAGAGCTGCTGTTGAAGGCGTAGCCATCCACTCCTCCAGAAGTAATGGAACAACATGCCAATGCTATTACATCGGGGATGGAAGAAATCAATAGTACAGTAAGGGACTCCACCAGAATTTTGGAAGAATAATTCGACATTCTCACCAACCTACAGGAGGAGCCGAACATCTAGTGAAGTATGATAGTGTCAAAGGGACCACATAGATCATGGCCCTCACTCAGCAGCTTGCACGAATGCAACAAGCCAAAGCACTTAAGGAGCAAGTAGACATAGCGCAACATAAAGAAGAAGTTTTGAAGGCGTGTGTTCAACCTTGGATTGACGAGGCCTTCGTCATGACAGCGACAATCGAAGGCAAGCTTGTGGAAATGCAAGGGACATAGGCGTAGCTGGAGGGAAGCAATTCAATAGTCTTGGAGCAATGCATACAAGAGATACAGCAGGCAGTGGCTCAGTGCGCTGCCGATCTTGCAGTATTCCGAGCAGAACTAGGAGGTCTCCACGCAAAGATATCTGCACTGACTGAGTGACTCGAGGGCGAGTCACGATGTTTGTGTTGGGGGCTTGTTGGGTGTGGGATCCCCTAAGCCAGGTTTTGGGGCTAAGGCCCAAGTTTTGACTAAGTCTAGTGTAAAGACTCCGCGATTTGTGGGCGCAAAGCACGAAGTTTTAATTGAGTCATAGGGTTGTCTGCCCTTATTTTTGTTATGTAATGTCAACTTAAGAGTTTTATCCATGGTTCGCAGACCATGGGATTGTATAAATAGAGTGACGCTATAAGATGTAAAAGGAAAGGGGAGAACATGAGACAATAAAGGATGAATTAAATCTAAGTTGAAGAGTAGAGTTGAGTCTTTGGGTCGTAGAGTAGGAGAAGGCTCTACAGCTGAGTGCACAGAGGCCTAGTAGTCTACAGTTGAGTGTGTAAGACATGTTGAGTCTGTAACCAATTGAAGCATTAATAAAGAGAAGTTCTATCATATTTCTGAGTATTTTCCTGTTTTATGTGTTGAAATATCTTGGGTATGAATTGCAAGTTTACTATTTAATTGTTGCGTGAGCTTATATGAATATGTTGAATAAATGAATATAATCCAAAGTATATACTTACACAAAGATAAATAATTATTATACCCAGTTAAGTAAGATTTGCGGTATAACTAAGGGAATTAGTGCAGATCATTGTCTTAACAGCATGACAGTACTGCAGTCCTTGGTTAGGGCTGCGCGAAGGTAGTTATAATGAAGTGCAAAGGTACCACATGTCAGGGAAGTGCGCGAAGTAGCCTGCACGAAGCTAGTTCACAGTTGGACTAGAGTGACAACTCATACATCTCAAGGGTGCGGAAACTTGGTTCTAGCATCCACCCACACTACTTCAGGTGAGGCCTCAATATGTGCTCCATGGGTTGTTGCCGAAAGGGCCAGTAGTATAGGGATTTGTTTGGCTAATTAACTTCAAACCTGGGTTAGGCCCCATCAAGCCAACACATATCCTCCAAGATCTTGTTAACCCTCTATTTATGGTGCTGGACCTGCCAACATATAAGGGGATCTTCCCGGTAAGAAGTCCCAATTAGACATCAGACCGTTTGGTGTAGGAGTCCCAATTGTGGGTTGCATGGTAATGCCTTTACCACAATTTCACACAGAGGAAAGTAATATGTCTCTATTGGTAGCAAGGGTGTGATAGATGTAGCAAGCCAAGGAAGGTGCATGAGAGGTTCTAACACACGGGGGTTGAGATGAGTGCACCCCTTAGAGACCTGTGATAGCATGGAGTTAAGAAGCTAACACACGAGGAAATATACATCAAAACATGGAAGGCTAGTTAGCTAGCAATCCAAAGTGATGGTTAAACCAATAGCACATTTAAGAAATATTCATACATACATACACATAATAGTCCATACATGCATGCGTAAGCAAATAGATACATATATCATTTAGATTAAACCGGATACCATAGAATACAATACAACATATTCATGAAATGTGCTGGTTCTGTTATATTAAGAAGTGAAAGTTCAAGTCATACAATACATCCATGTATAACCACTAGTTCCGATAGCCACAACCACCTACTCCTTGTTATGTGGAATTTTGCATCTACGGGTAAATACAATTTCCCTAGGTGGGTAGCTACACCTAGAACAACAGATTCAAAACACTTAACCTTTTTCTATAGACAATCAATAAGACAAGAGACTTACTTGTTCTTTCGCTTTCCCTTTGTCTTCTTTGTATGGCTCCCATCACTCCTTCTCGAACTTAACTCACTCGATAAGTACCTACAATCAAAAACAGAAGACAAAAAACCATTCAAAGAAAGAGATCTATCAACTATACGTAAATGGAATCGAAAACATATACACATATAAACATCATATATCAAGATAAGAATATGGAAAAAGGTGTAAGAAACTTTATTAAATAGAAGGAATAAATACAACCATGTAGTTCGATCCAAAGTCATCCCTCTGGCTTGGGTTCCATCCACATCACATAAAAAACACAACACTGTGACAAAATAACAATACTTGCAATAATCTCAATTCTCAAACTAACATTATCTCCTTAAAATTCATCAAAGTCCAGCCCTTGATCACTTATATGAGTAGTCAATTTCTAGGAAGATGGAGGAGGTTTTGTCATAAATGAGGGTATTGAATGGCCTTCCAAAATTAGAGTTAGTTTCCATGGAGGAATGGATGAGAGGATAGGAGGTTAATTAACTCATTCCTCATTCATTTTTGAGCTCATAGGAGATGATAAGTGTGGGAATCTTCTAGAAGGCTTTGAAAGATAAGAATATTCCCAAAACCCAATGTGAAATTTTCTCAATCTCACCCAGTGTAGGTCAAAGTGGGCCTAGGTGCTCTGTAGAGTAGGCTTGCATGGGCCTAAGTGCTCTGCAATGCACTTACCCTTGACCAAGGTTGCTTGGTCCCTTTAGGAGTCATTTTAGGACGTCTTCAAGCCATGAAACTATCAGGGAAGGAGGCATTCAAAGTGTTGACTTGTTTAGGGCATGTAGCAATTGAATTAGGGTTTGATGAGCCCTAAAAGTACTAATCTGGATGATGGGAGAGATGTGCCCAAATGGATTTGTAACAGCTGCCCCCTAGAGCATGAAGTCGAAAATGTTAATGTCGAATGATATGGTTTACGATGTGATGAGGAGGTTTCAAAGTGGATGGTGACTTACATCAATTACAATACATAATATCATGATATTTTGGATTTTTCATGAATCGCTGAGGGAAGGCATACCCATGCTCAACGTATAAAATTTCATTACATGTAAATAAATAGTCGTCTACAAATATAGACCCATGAAAGGATGACCATCAGTGTAAAGCCATTGTACATATTATTTAGTACTCCTGAAATCGCAACCCTGATGGATGAAACTAGATCCAGAGTCTTTATCTTATTCAATCGTTTGATCAAGTACGAGTCTAACCATGTGAATATGTGATATGAAGTTGAACATGGGAAGACACCATTTGATTACCAGCCAATGATGTAAGCTGTTAACAGACGCGAGAGAAATCACCGATAATGATAATGATCCTCAAGGTATTGTAGTACATTCTACATGGTGTGAATGGATGTTTTGATGTTGAACACCATACAAAGTCTTTTAGTCGAAGGCCAGTGATGTCAACCTTTCGTCGGAAGTGAGAAACCTGCCATTGATGTATGCAAGCCTCAAGGTACTAGAAGGGTGTTTCTAAGTCAACTTCTTGGATAACGTGCTTATGTCGACAAGAAGTGACTCGTCACAGGAGGGCCTTCATGTATCCCACATCAATGACATGAAACGAGTGTAATGATTTTTAGAGATGGAATGTGACTGACGATGCAAGGTTTAGGAATGGCGATCATGATGATGAAGGTTTATGGTATTGCAAAGGATGAATTTTAACTGAATGAATTATCTTGAACATGTCAGTGAAACTAAATGAATTGGAAACATTGACCAAAAACAAAGTAATGGATGGTATGATAGACGGTATGATAACCATCAAGCAGATAACCAAACCCAAGTAGTCACAAAAATGAAGTGAAAATGTCATGTTTAAGAGCGACCTGCTACCATAAAGTAGTTTACCCCTTTTCCCCATTTTCCCCAGTCATTTCTGAATAGTACCTCTTTATTTTTTATGAAGCTTGAGGAGGATAACATATGCTTGTTGTATAATTCCACCCTTCTGGTGAATCCATTGCTATGTGATGTTTTAATGAGTCTAGCAAAGGTGAAACTTGGTCTTATCGTGATGGAAAAGTTTGTCGCTATTTGATCTTTTAACGAGTTTAACGACAAAGATAACTCGGTCCTTTTCATGTTTAGAGAGTTTGAAAAGGGACAAAAAGAAAACTCCACAAGTTATTTTTCATAGTTTTGTCTCTCAAGTTTGAAAAAGCATAAAATAATACGAGAGAGAACCTATTTACCATTTTCGATCAATGAATTCCTTTTTCATAAATAATCTATCTCAGTCTGGAAAAGGGTTAAAATTATATTGAGTAGATGTCATTTCCAATCTGTTAATGAGATGAAAAGGACAAGCGCTCGACAATCTTTTCATATTTAGAGATTCTAAAAAGAGCTTAAAGAGGACTCCAAGGGGGTTCCTTTTTCAATGTTTAACAGAGCTCGAAAAAGATATAAAAGTATGCTCTGTGGTGAAAGTTACAATTTACAATCGTGCACGTCAAATTATACAAGTCAGCTGTAAAACTTGCTCAAAGCACCACCAAATAGATTAAACATACTTGTTTCACTGGTAAAAATAGGTAAATACTAAAGTTTATTCAATTAATGAACGTGAAATAAACATAAAACAAGGATTTACCATGTCATTTTCACCATTTGATATTTACCATCTAGTTTTGTGCTCTGAACCAGTTTTTTACCTCGAACTTTAGCAGCTGATTGTGAGAGTTTCTGTGGATCATTTCTCATGCCGTCTAGACCTAGTAGGAGATCTACCCCTCATCTTTCTTTTCATGTCATTATTTTTCAATTTCATGCAAAAATTTAGAATTTTGGTGCCCCTAGGGTTAGAATTTTTCACCTTGGGATTACTGCGGGCTTTGACATCGAAAACTGTGCTGCAGAGCACCCAAATAGAAGGGTACCTTCTCTGTAGTGCACTATCTTCTTACCTCAGCTGCGCTGTGTTCGGTTGTGTTATATTATTTCCATGACTAACCTACATAGTGAACCGGGGGGTTAGAGGGGGGGTGGAGGCCCCCCTTCGTTGCACTGATTGTGCAGTGGACGGGGTTATAGTGGGGGCGGTCGCCACCCCTGTCCGGGTGCCCCAAGAAAATTTGTTTTGGACCCTATATTAGGTTGGGTAAACCTACCTATGGTTTTTCGATCCATGGTTTTGGATGCGATGGTTTTTGGTCCATGGTATTGGATTCTTTGGCATGTATAAATATGTATTGTAACATTGAAAGGAATATAATGAAAAATTGAGCTGGTAGTTCCGGTTTTGGGATCCAGGGGAAAATATCTGTGCATTTGTGTTTTACATGTTATACTCTCACATTGTTTATTTTATGTGTTTTAGAATTCATATGCAGGTAATTTTTGTATGGGGTTAAAACCTACATTTGGTATCAAAGCTATTTTGGCTTCAAGGGGACGCCTTTGTTGCTGAGGGGTTTCACTCAGGCCTGTGGTAGACCTTGTCCAGTGGGAGATTAGCAAGATCAATTCTGGTGTTGAAAGAAGATGCCGAGCAGTGGAAAGATAGAGATCGAGAAATTTAATGGTCAGAGTTTTGAGTTGTGGAAACTCAAGATGCAGTATTTGTTGGTGGATAAAGATCAATGGGTTGCAGTAGATCCGGGTACTAAACCAACGAGAGTGTTCGATGAAGAATAGAAGAAGTTGGATCGGAAGGCAAAGAGCACAATATAATTCTATGTCTCAGATACAGTATTGCTGAATGTATCAGGGGAAGCTATGGTGAAGGCTTTGTGGGACAAGTTAGGGACTTTGTACCAATCTAAGTCTCTAGGAAATAAACTATTCCTAAGGAAAAAGCTGTATAACCTAAGGATGGAAGATGGAGACTTGGTGACAGAGCATCTAAATGCATTTAATACTGTGGTAAAACAGTTAGCATCTGTTGATATTAAAATTTCAAATGAAGATAAGTGCATTAGTTTGTTGTGTTCTCTACCAAATTCATGGGATAGTCTGGTTATTGCAATAGGTAGCAATGCAACTGCCTTGCATTTTGATGAAATAGTCTCATCCTTGCTGACGAAGAGATGAGACGGAAAAATATGGACAACCAGAATGGTGATGCCTTGTCTGTACGAGGACGGTCCCAGAACAGAAACAAAAATAATTCATCGAGTGAGAGATCTAAATCTAGAGGGAGATCTAAATCTCCAGGAAAACCTACAAAGGTGGTGTGCTGGAAATGCGGAAAGGAAGGGCACTTCAGAAGGGAGTGTAAATCTTAAGCTCCTGATAAAGGAAAAGGATCTGATGATGCTTCTTCTGCAGAGGCGAAAACCACCTCAGACAGATGAAGGTGGGGATGTGTACTGGGCTTCTTCAATTACACATGTAGATCATGAGGCATGGTTGATTGACTCAGGTGCATCCTTTCACTTCACTCCCCATAGAGAGTGGTTATACGAGTATGAGAAATACGATGGTGGTGATGTCTTCTTGGGGGATGAAAAGAAGGCTAGAATCGTTTGTCATGGAAAAGTAAAGTTGAAGTTGCAAGGTGGAAGGGTTAGAACACTTCCTGGTGTTCTGCATATTCCTGCATTGGCTAGAAATCTCATTTCTATAAGCAAGCTCGATTATGCAGGTGTAAAGATAGTGCTCTAGAAAGATACCTACAAAATGGTTCGAGGAGCACTGGTATTGATGCGGGGAGTTCGGATTGGAACTCTGTACAAGCTGCAAGGTAGCACTGTTGTGATGGGTGCAATAGTTCTATGGTTCCTGAAAATGGAGTAGAAAATCTAGTGGTCTCTGGAGAGAAGACCATGTTGTGGCATCAAAGGCTTGGACATATTGGAGAGAAGGGCCTTTGAATACTTCATGGTAAAGGTATGGTAGAAGGTATGAGTAGTAGCTCTCTAGATTTTGATTTCTGTGAAAATTATGTATATTGGAAGCAGAATCGTGTGAGTTTCACCTCTAGTGGTAAGATGGTGAAACATATATTAGAGCTTGTGCATAGTGATGTGTTTGGACCTGTGAAGGTTCCATCACTGAGTAAGTCTGTGTACTTGGCTATGGGGTAAAATGCACGGCATGAAAACTACCCTCAAAGGCCTTCCCGAGACCTTCGAAAGACTGTAAGATTATCTGCAAAAGCTACCAAGTTGCACACATGTTCATCTATCAAACATAAATTGACAAGGTATGGAGAGAGGATCACCTTTGGTTCCTTCTAGATTTTCTTGGGGATCTCTATGTGGCAAGAAGAACTCCTTCAAGGCCGGCTCCAAGATGATTCTTGCACAAAGGACAAGGCAAACCTATCACAGCATACGCTCTTGAAAACTAATGTAAGAATTCACAATAAACATATATTAGTGTATAACTTAACTACTCATCTCGACAAGCATCAGAATGAACAAATAAATGAACAACATTACTGACACTATGGAGTAGGGAACACAACTACAGTTCTATATTAAGAATGGAAGAGTGATTACAACCATCTATTGTATCAACCTTCCTTGCCCCTTCTTCCTCTCTCTCTCTCCCTCTTTCAGATCTCTTCTTCAAGAATATGATAGTTTCACGACAGCTCAATGGGCTATCCTTCTAAATGCTCTGACCTTTTTGCAATGGCCCTCTCGATGCTTATGTATCAATCAAATTAGGGTTTCCAAGCTCCTCCTAGAGTTCATTGGGGAAAAATCCATGAACCTGCCCTATTTACAAGATTTTTCCTATTTTCCTTCATTCTTAGAATGGAATTTCTCCAAATATATTGATTTTTGGAGTTTCCTTGCTTTTCTTGAGCAAATTTAGGGATTTAATATCTAGAAATTTATGAGCAGATTCATTGGCTTGACCTTCTGAACATCTCCCCCTAGTCTAACAACATGAGTTAGCAGGGTGAGTAACGCTCCTCTATGCTTGGTAATAAGCTTTATAAAGCAGGTTGATAGTGTGTAGAGAGCGTTAGTGTGGATTCCAGGCATACAATTGTGGTCTTTGCTTCAGTCATCTTGTCTTTCACCTCTGAGTTGATGAGGAGGTCAATTTGTCCTATAATAAATGCCCCCTAAAGTATGAGATCAGAGGCAGAGACGATGGCCGAAATAATTTTTGAAAACACTATAATTTGCTGTCAAAATATTTGTAGAGAGAGAGAAGTTTTGGGTGGAAAGGAAAACCTGATAGAACACAGATACATATATATAAACTACTAAAATCATGTCCTGAGTTGGGCATTCCCATGCTCAATAGCTATGTCAGAGTAATTTTCTCATCTGAGATATAACAATGCTGGCCACCAATATGGCATAGGGCGGGTCTAGTGTCATAATAGATCATCCTGAAATAGTTGTGTCCAAAGAACAATATCTGCAGCTTGGGAGAGGAAACAAGGCTAAATGATGCAAGCCTCTATCCAAGGTCTTGCTTCCTGCTTCACCAAAAAGCATAGATCAATACATGTGATAAGATGTGTTGACATCAAACATGCACGAAATCATTTGATTACCAGTCAATAATGGAGATCGTTAACATATGCGAGGAAGGCCACTGATAATGGTGATGGTCTCCAAGATGCATAGTGCAAACTACCGAGTGTGAAAAATTTCTTTGTCGTCAAACACTCATAGAATCGCTTAACCAGGAGCCAATAATGAAAACCCGTGATCAAGCACAAGGTAACCTACCACTAATGTCTACAAGTACCAAGGCACTGAATTTGTTTCTGGGTTATCTTCCTAGATAGAGTGTTGAAGTTGATAGGAAGAAACCTGTCGAAAGGTAGGCAATCACCTGTCCTACATCAGTCAACATGAAACCTTACAAGAATGATTTTGTTTTTTGAGGAATCTTTTGAGCATTTGGGTCTAAACAAGGAGGGCATTATGAAAGGATATGTATGATTGGTTGATAGAGGAAACAAATGGGGACCCTTGAACAATAGAAAGCATGAAAATGGTTTTAACCAGACAACACTAGACTCATGAACACTACAGAGTGTTTAAGATACAAAGATGTAATTACATCTGGGTATATAGGCTAAAAACTCATAGGTTGGTAGGGTTCATATTGAGAGGCTATAAAAATGAAGGTTTATCTGAGGGAGTGCCATGTTCAAGGGAATGATTGCTGCCAAACCATGCTTTCAAATAAAAAATACAGTTGCATTGTCCACTTTCCTTGTCTGATTTTTTAATGAGTCCAGACAGGTAAACTCATTGATCTTTTCTTATTTAAAGAGTTTGAAAATGATCACAAAAATAACAACTCTTTTCCCTATATGATTAGTTTAATGAGTCCAGTTAGGCAAACTCATCAATTTTTTCATGTTTTAAGAGTTTGAAAAGTATCGTAAAAAGAATGACTCTATATCTTGTCTGTGTTTTTAAAGAGTCTAGACTAGACAACTCGATGGTCTTTTCATATTTAGAGAGTCTGAAAAGATTGTAAAGAGAGACTCCATGGTGATCCCTTTGTCATAGTTGTTAACCAGGTGCGACAAAAGGTTAATAGTATACCCGGATCGGGTACTTTTCTGTCTTTTAATCTATTGAACCCAGATAAAGAGAAACCTTTTTCCAATAGATGTCGACCTCATTTTGTTATGAGTACGAGGCGACAGACTAAACTAATGTTTTGTCATGAATTTTTAATAAGCTCAGTAACAAAGCTCGAGATTTTTCAGTTTTAATGAGCAAGAAAAAATACCTAAAAGAATGCTCGGGTCATCTTTAGCAAGTTTAACGAGTAGCAAGACATTGCTCGGGATTTTCTCAGTTTAAAGAGTGAGAAAAAAGTGCCTAAAAAGAATGGTCCTTTGGTCTTTTTCTATTTATGAGCTAGAAAAAGATAAAAAAGGAGTTGCTCAGAGCATTATTGCATATATTTAACAAGTGCAATGATGAAAACTCGGAAATGTTTATTATTTTTTAAAGAGCAATAACATATCACAAAAAGTGCTCTGACCATCGTCGCAAAGATTTAATGAGCTTAACAATGAAAACTCGGGAATATTTATATTGTTTTAAAGAGAAATAAAATATCCCTAAAAGTGCTCTATTGATCGCGGTATATATGTTTAATGAGCCCCACAACAAAAAACTCGAAGATGTTTATATTTTTTAAAGAGAAATAAAATAACTCCAAAAGTGGTCTATTGAGAATTGCATGCAGCTTTTATTGCTTTTCATTCCTAAAAGTACTTTCATCAAAAAGTGGTGAAAAGTATAAAAAATCAGCAATTCCTATTATCTGGGTTCATGCATGATAAAAAATCATGGAGAATAGACTACTTCCTCTTTAATGATTTTCAAAAAATCATGTCTCTCAAAGTTATATAAGGAGATGTTTTGAGCTTTCACATGCATCATTTTCACTATTTTGAAGTTTGCAAGAGCTTGCTGGAGCTAAAGAGGAGAAGATTTTCCACGAACCATTGTAGGAGATTTGGGCAACCATTCGATTTGCCTTCAGTCCTAGGAGAGAGCTAAAACCTTGTTCTATGCCTTACTAAACCTTTTTTAACAATTTTATGGGTGGAATTTTGTAGATCTGAGGTGCCCTAGAGCCATATGTGCGCACTAACACCCTCCAGATGGTCAGTAGGGTGCGTTAAACACTCTGTACGAGCCACTGGAGGGCATTAATCCTCCTTGTGCAGCACTGGGGGGAGCGTTAAGGCTGTAGGGCATAGTTAAAACCCTCATGCATGGATTCCTTAAGTGATTTTACCCTATTTTAATTGTTTTTAGGGTTATTTTGTGCAGGTTTTAGGCTGAAATGACTCACCTATGGAGAGAATGGGCCCATGATAATGAGGAATTGCTGATGTGAAATGATCTAGCATGCATACTTGCATTGTGCTGTTGCGGCTTATTGAAGTATGCAAGGCTAGAGCTGATGAAAGGATAGGAGGATTTACTAAGATGGATCATACAACGCTGGGATGAACATGAGCAAGTGTTCAGGGTTGGAGATCAGGAGTTGGTGATTGACCTGGATGACATTTACTTGTTGACTGGTTTGTCATGCCGTGGGGCAAAAGAAAACCTCACTAGTGGCAGGTCAGATCCACAATCTACTTCAGAGCTGGTACAGATCTACTGCATCCCTAAGAGTGGACTAGTCAGCAACAAAGTCCCTATAGAGAGGATTCAATATCAGTCTATGAGGGAAGTTTTATGGTTGATTGTGTGATTGGCGGGGTCAAAAAGTCCCCACGTAGTGACAAAGGCCCAACTATTGCTTGCCATTGACTATGTCCAACCTCAGATGTTCAACTGGTGTGAAGTAGTGCTTCGCTAGTTGAAGGTAGAATTGACAGCATGCAAGACCCATAACTAACACAGTTTTGGGTACGATACTCTCATAGTCTCATTTTTCCTTGAGAGGGTACCTATCATGCGCCCATGGGTGAGCTTAGGTCCCTTCGATCTGAGGGAGCAAAGGCAGGGTCGTTGGTCATCACTTGATCCTCGCACAGGAGGAGGACTGCACCGACACTTCTTTGATGAAGACTTCTTCCAATGGCTTTGTAGCCAGATTGTGATTGTTGATGACTATGCCTATGAAGGCATGGACTTTACCGGTGACCCAGACTTGATGCTACCACCTGGGATCAACTGGAGTCCTCAAGGTGAGAATAATTTTGACAATACTTAAGTATTTTTTTTCTTTTGAATGTATATGTAATGTTTTTTAACGGTGAAATAAGAACTAACATGAAACTTTTATGCTTAACATAGATGTGGCACTAGTACAACCTGTAGGCGAACCTTGCTATGTGTGACGAGGCAGCCAACTACTTGCTAGAGGGGGCAATGCCGACAGTCTCCGCGAGGGTCTAAGGAACCTAGAGGTGCTATGGGGTAAAATGCATGGGATGAAAATTACCCTCGAAAGTCTTCTCGGGACTTCCGACAGACCGTAAGGTTATCTACAAAAGGTACCTATTACACACATGTTCATCTATCTGACATATATTGACAGGATATGGAGAAAGGATCACCTTTGGTTCTTTCTAGATTCACTTGGGATCTCCATGCAATAAGAAGAACTCCTCCTGACCGGCTCCAAGATGATTCCTACACAAAAGAATGAAGCAAACCAATCATAGCATATACTTCTAACAATTAACAAAAGAATCTGTAACAAACATGTATAAATGTGTAACTTATCTACTCAACAAAACAAGCATCAGAATGAACAAGTAAATGCATAATATCACTGACACTTCGAGTAGTGGAACACAACCACAGTCCTATATTCAGAACATAAGAGTGATTACAACAACCCTATTGTATCAACCTTCCTTATCCCTTCTTCCTCTCTCCCTCTCTCCTTCTTTCAGCTAGTTTTGTCAAGAATATGACAATATCACAACAACACCATGTACTATCCTTCTAAATGCTTTAACCATTGTGCAATGGCCCTCTCGTTGCTTAGATAGCAATTAATTTAGGGCTGCCCAACTCCACCTGTAGTTCATTTGGGTAAAAACCATGAACCTGCCTCGCTTACCAGCTTTTTCCCATTTGCCTCTATTTCTGGAATAGTATTTCTCCAAATATCTTTATTTTTGGAGTTTCCCTTCTTTTCTTGCGCAATTTTAGGGAAATAATATCTAGATATTTAATGACAGATTCGTTGGCATAACCACTTGAGCATCACTAAAGTTCACTAACGCTCCCCCTGGCCTAACAACAAGAGTTAGAAGGTTGACTAACGCTCCTTTATGCTTGTAAAAGAGCTTTATAAAGTAGGTTATTAGTGTACAGAGAGCGTTAGTGTGGATTCCGGGCCTGCAACTATGGTCATTCTTTCAGTCATCTTGTCTTTCTCCTCTTAGTTGATTAGGAGGTCAATTTGTCCTATAACAGATGCCCCCTAAAGCATGAGATCAAAGGTAGAGACGATGGCCGATATACTTTATGAAAATACTGTAGATTCCTGTCAAAATCTTTGTAGAGAGAGAGAGAAGTTTCGGGCGATAAGGAAAACTTGATACAACCATAGTACATATATATGAACTGCTAAAATCATGTCCTGAGTTGGGCATTCCCATGCTCAGTAGCTATGTCAGAGTAACTTTCTCCTCAGAGATATAACAATGCTAGTCGCCAATATGGCATAGGGTGGATCCAATGTCATAATAGATTATCCTGTAATGGCTGTCTTCAAAGAACAATATCGCAACTTGGGAGAGGAAACAAGGCTTAATGATGCAATCCTCTACCCAAGGTCTTGATTCCTGCTTCACCGAATAGCATAGATCAATACATGTGATAAAATGAGTTGAAATTGAACATGCATGAAATCATCTGATTACCAGCCAATAATGGAGGCTGTTAATAGATGCGAGGAAGGCCATCGATAATGGGGATGGTCTCCAAGATGCATAGTGCAAACTAGTGAGTGTGAAATATTTTTTGTCATCGAACACTCGTAAAATCATTTAACCAGGAGTCAATGATGAAAACCCGTGATCAAGCACAAGGTAACCTGCCACTAATTTCTGCAAGCACCAAGGCACTAAATGTGTTTCCTGGTTATCTTCCTAGATAGAGTGTTGAAGTCGATAGGAAGGAACCTGTTGAAAGGTAGGCAATGGAGTGTCCTACATTAGTTGTCACGGAACCAGACAAGGATGATTTTGTATTTTGAAGAATCTTTTGAGCTTTTGGGTCTAAAAAATCGAGGGAATGATGAAAGGATATGTAGGGTTAGTTGATCGAGGAAACAAGTAGGGACCCTTGAACAATAGAAGGCACGATAACGGTTTTAACCAGACAACACTAGACTCATGAACACTATATAGTGTTTAAGATACAGAGATGTAATGGCATTAGGGTATATAGGCTAAAAACTCATAGGTTGGTAGGGTTCATATTGAGAGGCTATAAAAATGACGTTTTATCTGAGGGAGTGCCATGTTCAAGGGAACTTTTGCTACCAAACCACGCTTCAGGATACGGTTGTATTTCCACTTTCCTCGTCTGATTTTTAATGAGTCTAGATGGGTAAACTCATCGATCTTTTCATGTTTAGAGAGTCTGAAAAGGATCGCAAAAAGAACGACTCTTTGCCCTATCTGATTAGTTTAATGAGTCCAGACAGGCAAACTCGTCGATTTTTTCATCTTTTAAGTGTCTGAAAAGTATCGTAAAAAGAACGACTCTATATCTTGTCTATGTATTTAAAGAGTCTAGATTAGAAAACTGGGTGATATTTTCATCTTTAGAGAGTCTGAAAAGATTGTAAAGAGAGACTCCATGGTGGTCCCTTTGTCATAGTTGTTAAACAGGTGCGACAAAAGGTTAATAGTATACCTGTATCAGCTACTTTTCTATATTTAATCTACTAGACCCGGATAAAGAGAAACCTTTTTCCAATAGATGTCGACCTCATTTTGTTACCAGTACGAGGCGGCAAACTAAACTCATGTTTTGTCGTGACACTTTAACGAGCTCAATAACAAAAACTCGGGATTTTTCATTTTTTAACGAGCTTGAAAAAAGTACCTAAAAGAATGCTCGGGTCATCTTTAGCATGTTTAACGAGTAGCAAGACATAGCTCGAGATTTTTTCAGTTTAAAGAGCGAGAAAAAGATGCCTAAAAAGGATGCTCCATTTGGTCTTTTTCAGTTTATGAGTTGGAACTAGATAAAAAAAGAGGTGCTCAGAGCATCGTTTGCATATGTTTAACGAGTGCAAAGGATGAAAAACTCGAGGATGTTTGTATTGTTTAAATAGCGATAAAATATCCCAAAAAAGTGCTTTACGGATTGTGGTATGGATGTTTAACAAGTCCTACTACAAAAACTCGGAGATGTTTATATTTTTTAAAGAGCGATAAAATGTCTCCAAAAGTGCTCTATCTATCATTGCATAGATTTAACGAGCACAAGGACAAAAGCTCGGGAATGTTTATATTTTTTAAAGACAAATAAAATATCCCTAACAGTGCTTTAGAAAGTCTTGCATGCAGCTTTTACTGCTTTTCATTCGTGAAGTACTTTCATCAAAAGCAGTAAAAAAAGCAGCAATTCCTATTATCTAGGTTCATGCATGATAAAAAATCATGTAGAATGGATTATTCCTATTTAATGATTTTTCAAAAAACCATGTCTCTCATAGTTATATAAAGAAATGCTTTGAGCTTTCACATGCATCATTTTCACTATTTTGAAGTTTGTGAGAGCTAGTTGGAGCTAAAGAGGAGTAGATTTTCCACGGACCATTGTAGGAGATCCGAGCAACCTTTCGATGTGTCGTCAATCCCAGGTGAGAGCTAAAACCTTGCTCTATGCTTTATTAAACCTTTTTTTATCAGTTTTATGGGTGGAAATTTGCAGATCTGAGGTGCCCTAGAGCCATGTTTGTGCACTAACGCCCTCCAGTAGGCCAGTAGGGAGTGTTAAATGCTCTGTACGAGCCATGGGAGGGTGTTAATCCACCTTGTGTAGCACTGGGAGGGGCGTTAAGGCAGTAGGGCTCATTTGAAACCCTCATGCATGGATTCCTTAAGTGATTTTGCCCCATTTTAACTGATTTTAGGGTTATTTTGTGTAGTTTTTGAGTTGAAATGACTCACCTATGGAGAGAACGAGCCCATGACAATGAGGAATTGCTAATGTGAAATGATCCAGCTTGCATACTTGCATTGAACCATTATGGTTTGTTGAAGTATGCAAGGCTAGAGCTGATGAAAGGACAAGAGGAGCTACTGAGATGGATCATACAATGCTGGGATGAACACGAGCAAGTGTTCAAGATTGGAGATCAAGAGCTGGAAATTGACCAGGATGAAATTTACTTTTTGACTAGTTTGTCGTGCCGTGGGGCACATGCAAACCTTACTGGTGGCAGTTCATATCCACGATCTACTTCAGAGCTGGTAGATATCTACTGCATCCCTGGGAGTGGATTAGTCAGCAACAGAGTCCCGATAGAGAGGATTTGATCTCGGTCTATCAGGGTAGTTTTATGGTTGATTGTGCATTTGGCAGGGTCAGAAAGTACCCACATAGTAACAAAGGTCCAACTGTTGCTTGCCATTAACTGCATCTAGCCCCAGATGTTCAACTAGTGTGAAGCAGTGCTTCACCAGTTGAAGGCAGAATTGACAGCGTGCAAGACCCATACCCAACATAGTTTCGGTTACGGTACTATCATAGTCTCATTTATCCTTGAGAGGGTACCTGTCACACACCCACGGGTGAGCTTAGGTCCCTTTGATTCGAGTGAGCCAAGGCAGGGTCGCTGGTCATCACTTGATCCTTGCACAAGAGGAGGACCACTCCGGCATTTCTTTGATCAAGACTTCTTCCAGTGGCTTTGCAACCAAATCGTGATTTTTTATGACTATGCCTATGAAGGCATGGACTTTACCGGTGACCCAGACATGATGCTACCACCCGGGACCAACTGGGGTCCTCAAGGTGAGAATAATGTTGATAGTACTTAAGTATTTTTGTACTTTTGAATGTATATGTAATGTTTTTTAATGATGAGATAAGAACTGACATGAAACTTTTATGCTTAACAGAGATGTGGCGCCAGTACGACCTACAGGCCAACCTCGCTATGTGCGACGAGGCGGCCAACTACATGCTGAAGGAGGTGATGCCAACAATCTCCGCGAGGTTTTGAGGAACCTAGAGCGTTTGACTATGGGTTTCCCTCCCCTTCCTATGAGGGAGATTCTTACTCATATGCAGTGACACACCGTTGGTGTACTTGAGCGGTTTCTGGTTCCTTTTCGGAGGGTAGCTAGAGTTGTTTTAGCTTTTCTAGAGCAATAGGATCATTTTAGCAGGTGTTTTGGTGTAGCCATATGAGCATTTGTAGCTAGGCTTTGAGCCATTTTATACTTAACTCATCCAAGTTTTGGAATATTTTTGATGTAAAAAATTGGATTTCGATCTATATATATATACATATATTTTTGGTATTTTTGGTGGTGTAAATGTGTTTAAAAAATGTTTTTTTTTGTGACAAATTTTTAACTTTAGTAAATGTTTTTACTTCTCATGCAAGCTTATTATAATAAATGTGACAAATGCCAATCTAATACATAGTTAGCTAATGAATCAACGATAGTATTTAATTCTCGAGGAACATGCTCATATGTGATTGTGTCAAATCGGCATTCCAAGAGGCGTATCCTTAGATAGTTACGTAACAAGGTTGGATTGTGGACATGATAGTGATTGGTCAATTGCATAATGACTAGCTGGGAGTTTAACCTAACCACTAGATTGGAGATGCCCCTTGATGACGCTTCCGTGAGAAGCGAAACGATGTACATGTACTCAGCAATGTTGTTGGTGGTAGTGCCAAGAAAGACTCCCCTAGAGAAAAATAGTTCTGACTTGGGTGTATAGATGACCCAAGCAGCTGATGCAATGTGCCATGTGTGATGACTGGAACCATTCGCGTATCCTACGTATGCTAGGGGCGACGACGACATCTGCATTGTGAACATAATGCATGAGACAAGTACTCCACTAAATAACAAAAACAATCCAATCACATCACAAAAGAGATGCAAAACTTATGAATACATAAAATTGCAAAGTACCTACCCAGCATGACACTAGGTAGAATACATTTTCAAGTAGAGCCCAATGTGGGCTCCTTGAGTGGGTTTCCATCCCAGTCCTGTAGTTCATATGCCCCTAAGGGGAGGATTTTAGTTATGACATAGGGACCTAGCCAAATGGGTCGAAGCGTGCATGCCTCTAAGAGATTATCTTTTGGATGATAGAGTGATACAAAGTCACCCTCTTGGAAAGAAGAAAACCTAACCACTTGTGCAAATCTGGCTTGTACCCACTCCTTGTGAGTAGCGAGTGCTAAATCAGCAGCTATACGGGTTTTATCCAGTTGTTTGAGGTATAGTAGGCATTCTTCTTTGGCCGTAGGGCTAGGCATGGGTTCAATGGCTATATCGAGGGAAGGAAGTGGCCACCCATTCCGTTTTGCTTCGTCATAAAGTTGGATCTAATGCGCAACAAATGACGGGTTAAAGTTGGGCATTTCCTCCTCAGACCAAACAAATTCTTCATGGAATTCCTCATGTAGGTAGGTGGAGTTTGCAATGTCCTCAGGACTACAATCTGCGCTTATTGGGGTGTCTTCCATGGTGCCTGTCATGACTGAACTATCTATGGGTAATGACCTGAAATTGTCATCCATATTTTCATCCACCCCAAGAGTTTGAATGCTTGTATAGGGTGGGGAAATGATTTCGTTTGTGTCAGAGGATAGGACTTAAAGTGGAATCATGTCTGAATCAGATGTCGAACCCTGAATATGCCATTCCTCCCAATATTGCTCTCCAAAACTCATGATTTCTCTAACGGCTTCATCCGGTGAGGGGAGTCGATTGCATGGATCTAAAGGAAGAGCGGTTATGGGAAGGGGGTGGTACTATCAGCGATAGCCAACTTGACTGGAGATGTGGATGCTGATTGAATGCCTTGGTAGGCTGATTCGGTTGATGACAATGGCATCTCGTCTTCGAATGTGTCAAGGTATGAAGGTGCTGTTAGGATCTAGGGATCGGTCGGTTCATGAGGAATTGATGAAAGCATGTTGATCAATTTTGGAACCTGCGGTGACAGAAGAGGAAAACAACGCATCAGGGAGGAAGCCTTCAATAGATACGTATCGATACTGACAAAACTGTCAGTTACACCTCCTACTAGGGGTATGGAGCCATTTGGTAATGGTGAATAATTAGAGGTGCAGAAAGACAACTGATCCACTGTTATGACCTTTCCATCCAATGGAAATAGGATGATACGAAAGACAGTGGATATGACGGCTGTCATGGCATATGTCCAAATGTGACCTAGCAATAGATTATAGTCAAGTTTTCAGTATACGACTTCTACATCCACCGTCACTATTTTCCTAGCCAAAGTGATGGGAAAACTGGCTAAGTATCCTTTTGGGACAAAGGTGTGGCCATTGAAGGCTTTAAGGGAGTTCGGCTATGGTGAGAGGGTTGGGGAACCCAAGGCGAGCCAACTTGAAGCCGACATGACGCAGGTTGAAGTACCTTTGTTAATGACAGTTTGGTGTATACCTTTCCCTTTCGAAGTAATATGCACCTGAAATGCAAGCTGGTGGGAAAGGGGAAGTTTACACTTGTCCATGTCGAAAATGGCAAGCATGGAATCCACAGGGTCATTACCCCCGATAGCTGAAAGCAAAGCTTTCCTTTGGTTTGGGCATGTTTGTAATACTTTGAGCACTAACATAGCTGACGACGCTTGTGCCAAATCCTCTATGATGTTGTAGTGTTGGGTGGCACGTGTAGATGTGTTGTGCATTGTGCATCGAAGTGCCCCTTTGGGGGGTCAAATTACAAGGTCCTCAATTGGCCTTTCGATTCGCAAATCGTTGGGTGGCAATGGGTTTTGACCTGTGGATGATTCTATTGCCAGAGCGACAAGAGCTTCATATGATTTGGCTCTAGTTGTTAGTTCTACCATTTCAAATGTGTAAATGGTAGAACTTCCTTCACTAGCTGAAGGTTTTTGTGAACCATTGCTACGCCCTGATGTGGGTGGCGGTTGGCTAGCAACGATATGTTGCTGCTGTTGATTAGGAAAAGGATTTCTAAGGACCACAGGTGTCTTACTAGAATCTTTCTTGGTAAGGTAATCCATGCATTCTTGGAGACGCAGACAACGCTAGGTTACATGATCTTCAAGACAGAGTTTGTATGAATAGTTGGTACCTTTATCCTTTTCCGTATCAGTAGGGACATCGGCCTTCTATTTCAGTTTGGGCTGCTTAGATGAGTGCTCCTCAAAAGAAGCGGTCTTGTTATGTTTCTTCTTGTTCTTTCTACTGGATTTCTGTGTAGACTACATAGAGTTAATCGCAGTGGTAGGAAGATCAGTCTTTTTGGTAGAGGGGTCCACTGCCAACTTGGCAATGGACCCACTGAGCTATTTTATAGTGCTCATGGAGGTTTCACCGACGATCCCGTCGGCATGCGCTCTAGGGCGTTGAGTGGTGGGGGGATTGGGGTTACCAGGAGCATAGGGGATAATGTCGTAGAGAGTGCCATACTACGAATAGATCAAATCTAAGTGCTGGGCACGATGTATGGATTGGTCCTCTGTGACCGCACCACCTAGAGTGACATCTCTAGCGATTTGTGGGAGTAGCGACTTACAGAACTAGTATGTTAAGAGAAAATCAAGGATGGGAGCTTTGACTAACCTCCGCCTACGTCTCCATTCATGGATATGATCAGAGATGTGAGTGGCAGTATCCTGACAAAACGAGGTAAGGAGCTCCGTCCCTGTCTCATAATGGATAGGTAACTAAAAGTGCTTTAGGAACTCCATCGCTAAAGCGTCAAAGGTATTCACTAACACACGTGGTAACTCAATATACCACTTTGCAGCATTGCCAGTGAGGGTGCAGGGAAAAATATGCAACCGGATACTTTCATCCACCATGGAGTTGGAAACACACTAGATGGTAGGTGGTGAGATGAGTGCATGGATCCTGCCCTTGTTTTCCATCAAACTTAGGAATATCCACCGGTATTTTATGCAGGATCGGCGGGCACTGTAGGTTATGGTAGATGGGGTCGTTAGTCAACTTGTATAAGTTGGGGATACCCAATGTTGCCAAAAATGGAAAATTGTTGGGTGCCCCCGACTCGGACCATTGTGATGATGGATGACCTGAGGAGCTTTGTCCTCCTCCCATCGTTTGGTTCCCCATGGTGTACATGGGTTGCGTGGTGTAGCAGTTGCTTTGTAGTACAATGTTGTAAAGTGGATTACCATGAGGATTTTGATACTGGGGTATGAAGTTGTTGCCAGTATAAGCGGTGTCCCCTTGACTCATCTGAGTTTATGAGTAGGGTGCCCCCATGGATTGGGTGGGGATCCCTTGTGGATTCCCAACTGACACTGAGCTAACCATATGATTGATAGAGGGAAAACTCATGTCAATCAGTGACTGTCCATGCATGCCTAAGAATGGCGGGGGAACTGTGACATTCCTCGCCGCCATGTGCATATTGGGAACCACCCCAAATATCTGAATCTGGGGGTTAGAACCATACAATGGTGGCCGGCCTTGGCTTTGGTAAACTGGGACCATGCCCTTAGTGCCACATTGAGTGTTATATGGAGCACTATATGTGGCACTAGTTGAAGGTATGCTTTGGTGCACCATAGGAGTGGAAGCTAGCATCTGCTGCGTTCCACTGATAGAGGGTGTTATGTGAGTTGCAGTACCTGGGACAAACGAGATTGTGGGGTTCCACATTGCTGGTGTTGTGATGACCATCGACTAGGGAAGTGCTAGCAGACTCACAGTGTCTCTATAATTCCACAACCCTTGAGGTGTCGACTAAATAGATGGAAGAGTTCCTCCCAATGAAGAGTGAAGTACTGGTACGATGGGAGCAATAATAGGATTTGACTAATTTGTAAGCAGAGTGTTAAAATGAGGAAGAAATCCTTCTGTGAAGAAATCCTCTGGAAAATCAGAATCGTCAGTTGTCCAGAATGATCCCGTGTGCGATTTAGGAGATTGATTCCTCGAAGATGAGGAATCCGAGTCAGTGGATCTCGGCAGATCCTCCCACAGTGAGTGGAGGAAGTCCTAACAACCATTTGGATTGACGGTGAGGGCCGGATGTAGCCACAATGATTGGTAAATTTTATCAGATAAATTTTAAAGTGATATTCTTTAAGTCTCAAAAACGATAGCACTTAGGTACCTAAAAAGAAAAAATACACTAAAAATGAAAATTAGCAAACAAAGTGACATTACCTTGTCTGATAAACACCGATTACTGGAGATGAAACCTAGTTCCTCAATGAGTAACAGAGAAGGATGGCCAAATGTATGGTTACAGTTACTTTTGAGCTTCGCCCGAACCTTAGATTGAGGGGCCAAGTACTCTCGTCAAGACAAGCACCCTCCCAAAAAATGAAGATAAAGTAGGTCCATCCATTTGAGGTACTAGGATAGCCCGTCCTAGTCACCTTAGGTAAGTACCTAGAAGTATTGGCCACTAGAGATACCTCAAATCACAGACATTACCAGGAGGAACATAGTCGTAGATAGCACGCTGTGTGGGCAGGATACCTGAGTCCCCGACTCAGTTCCAAAATCCCTGAAGGGACCCCCGCTACACAGAATGCCCAAAGGAGTTGTAAAAGAAGCCAGGCTACCTTTGATTACAATCTGATGTTGTCTTGTATTTAGCTTCGTTGTGAGTGGAGTGGTCCCAGTAATATGAGTGCAGAAGGATTTTTCACTCTTTAACGACACTAGTTTGATTTTCAACCTTGGGTAGTTGACTCACTCTCTTATCCCAAGGTCCTAATCTATCTAATGTTGGTTTGCTCTTAGTGTATTTTCTTATTTGTCTTTGGAGGGGGTGTTGATTTATGAATATGATGAGACTCTTGACTCAATAAACCATGCAAAACAATGCTTTGATTTTTTTTTATAATTTCTTATGCAAACAAGTCTTATTCTACACATGTATCATTTCACATATTCATGTATTCATCATTGCATCTAAAGTCATTCAACACTTTGCATAACTGAAAGTTCCTTTTCTCAATATTCCCTAACAACTATTGAACCAAAACAAAGCAGCCTACAACTATTTCGACAGAAGGAGATGTACAGTTTCTCAACTTTTCTTTCAACAAAATTTCTTTTATGAGAGAAAAACTAAAGCATTTTCTTAAAAAATAAGTTTTAAGACACCAAATTTATTAGCATGATACTGTTTCAGATCTTAATTTAGCCCTTGGGACAAGTTCCCCCCCTTTTGGTCCACAAAATCTCTTGAAAAACATGGAAATGGGTCACTAACGCTCTGTCTATGTGTAAACAGAGCTTTAGTTTGCCCACTAACACTCTCTGTGCACAGTCAAAGAGCTTTATAAAGCTCTGTGTAGACCAGCAACCTGCATTAGTGAGGGAAAGAGCTCAAAAAGTGGGCTTTTGGGATCGGTTTCTGAAGAGAAAGAACTTTGCAGGATGCAACAAACTAGATGGTGGATCAGAGAAGGACATGAAGAAGTGGGAAGCTCATAGAAGAGAGAAAAGATCTGAGAGGAGTCTAGATAACCAAGAACTAAATGTATAGTCCCAAGTGGAGTCGCCAGTTCTACTATGGGGTAAAATGCACGGGACAAAAATTACCCTCGAAAATCTTCCCGAGACTTCTAACAGATCGTAAGGTTATCTACAAAAGGTACCTGTTACACACATGTTCATCTATCTGACATATATTGATAGGATATGGAGAAAGGATCACCTTTGGTTCTTTCTAGATTCGCTTAGGGATCTCCGTGCGATAAGAAGAAATCCTCCTGACTGTCTCTAAGATGATTCCTGCACAAAAGAACGAAACAAACCAATCACAGCATATACTTTTGACAATTAATGAAAGAATGAATAACAAACATGTATAAATGTGTAACTTATCTACTCAACACAACAAGCATCATAATGAACAAATAAATGCACAATATCACCGACACTTCAAGTAGTGGAACACAACCGCAGTCCTATATTCAGAACAGAAGAGTGATTACAACAACCCTATTGTATCGGCCTTCCTTATCACTTCTTCCTCTCTCTCTCTCTCCTTCTTTCAGCTAGTTCCTTCAAGAATATGACAATATCACAACAACACCATGTACTATCCTTCTAAATGCTCTGACCATTGTGCAATGGCCCTCTCATTGCTTAAATAACAATTGATTTAGGGCTGCCCAGCTCCATCTGTAGTTAATTTGGGTAAAAAACCATGAACCTACCTCATTTACTAGTTTTTTCCCATTTGACTCTGTTTTCGGAATAGAATTTCTCCAAATATCTTGATTTTTGGAGTTTCCCTGCTTTTCTTGCACAATTTTAGGGAAATAATATCTAGATATTTAAGGAAGATTCATTGGCATAACCACTTGAGCATCACTAAAGTTCACTAACGCTCCCCTTGGTCTAACAACAAGAGTTAGCAGGTTGACTAACGCTCCTTTATGCTTGTAAACAAGCTTTATAAAGCAAGTTATTAGTGTACAAAGAGTGTTAGTGTGGATTCTGGGCCTGCAACTGTGGTCATTCTTTCAGTCATCTTGTGTTTCTCCTCTGAGTTGATTAGGAGGTCAATTTTTCCTATAACAAGAGGGTTTAACTATGGGTGTCCCCCCTCTTCCTATGAGGGAGATTCCCGCTCATATGTAGCGACACACTATTGGTGTACCTGAGCAGTTTCTGGTTCCTCTTCAAAGGGTAGCTAGAGTTGTTTTATCTTTTTTGGAGCAATAGGCTCTTTTTAGCAGGTGTTCTGGCGTAGCCATATGAGTGCTTGTAGCTGGGTTTCGAGCCATTTTGTACTTAAATCATCCAAGTTTTGGAATATTTTGATGTAAAAAAATGGATTTCGATCTATATATATACATATATTTTTGGTATTTTGGTGGTGTAAATGTGTTTTTAAATGTTTTTTGTAACAAATTTTTAACTTTAGTAAATGTTTTACCTCTCATGCATGCTGCTATAACAAATGAGACAAATGCCAATATAATACATAGTTAGCTAATGAATCAACAACTGTATCTAATTCTCAAGGAACATGCTCATATGTGATTATTTCAAATCGATGTTCCAAGTGTTGCACCCTAAGATAGTTACGTAACAAGGCTAGATTACAGACGTGATAATGGTTTGTCAATTGCATAACGACTAGCCGGGAGTCTAACCTGACCACCAGATTGGAGATGCCCCTTGATGACACTTCTATGAGAAGTGAAATGATGGACATGTACTCGGCAATACTGTTGGTGGTGGTACCAAGAAAGACCCCCCCGAAGCAAAATAGTTCCGACTCGGGTGTATCGATGACCCAAGTAGCTGATGCAATGTGCCATGTGTGATGACTAGCACCATCCGCATATCCTACATATGCTAAGGGTAATGAAGACATATGCATTGCGATAAGAATGCATGAGACAAGTACTCCACTAAATAACAAAATAATCCAATCAAATCAAAAAAGGTAAGAAAAACTTATGAATACATAAAATTACATAGCACATGCCCAGTGCAATACTAGGCACAATACTTTTTCAGATTGAGCCCATATGTGGGCTCCTTGAGTGGGATTCTATCCTAGTCTTGCAGTTCATATGCTCCTGAGGGGAGGACTTTTTTTATGACATATGGACCTAGCCAAATGGGTCGAAGAGTGCATGCCTCCAAGAGGTTATCTTTTGGATGATAGAGCGATATGAAGTCACCCTCTTGGAAAGAACAAAAACTAACCTCTTTTGTAAATTGGGTTTGTACCCACTCCTTATGAGCTCCGAGTGCCAAATCAGCATCTCGATGGGTTTTATCCAGCTGTTTAAGGTATAGTAGGTGTTATTCTTTGGCAGTAGGTCTGGGCATGGGTTCAATGGCTATTTCAAGAGAAGGGATTGACCACCTATTTCGTTTTGTCTCGTCGTAAAGTTGGATCTCATGTGCGACAAACGATGGATTAAAGTCGGTCATTTCCTCATCAGACCAAACAAATTCATCATGGAATTCTGCATGTAGGCAGGTGGAGCTTGCAATTTCCTTAGGACTGCAATCTACGTGCATCTGGGTGTCTTCCACGATGTTTGTTGTGACTGGAATATCTATGGGCAATGACCTAGAAGGGTCATCCATATTTTCGTCCACCCCAAAAGTTTGGATGCTTGTATAGGGTGGGGAAATGATATCGTTTGAGTCAGAGGATAGGACATGAAGAGGCATCATGTCCGAATCAGATGTCAAACCCCAATGATGCCAACCCTCCCAATGTTTCTCTCCAAAACTCATGATCTGTTGAACGGCTTCATGCGTAGGTATGAGTTGATTGAGTGGATCTAAAGGAGGAGTGGTTATGGGAAGGGGGGTGGTACCATCGGTGATAGCCAACATGAATAGAAATGTGGATGCATATTGAATGCCTTGGTAGGCCGATTCAGCTGGTAACAATGGCATATGGTCTCCGAATGTGTCAAAGTCTGAAGGCGCCACTAGGATCCAGGGATCGGTCATTTCATGAGAAATTGATGAAATCATGTTGACTGATTGTGAAACCTGTGGCAGCCGAAGAGGAAAACAACCCCTTGGGGAGGAAGCCTTCAACAGACCAGTACCTAAGATGACATAGCAGTCAGTTCCACCTCCTACTCGGGGTACAAAGCCACTTGGTAATGGTGAATAATCAAGGGTGCAGAAATATAATTGATCGACTGTAATGACCTTTCCATCCAATGGAAATAGGGTGATACAAAAGACAGTGGATACGATGACTGTCATGGCATATGTCCAACTGTGACCCAACAACAGATTATAGTCGAGTTTCTTGTCCATGAATTCTACATCCACCGTTACTGTTTTCCCAACTAAAGTGATGGGAAAACTAGCTAGGTATCCTTTTGGGATAAAGGTGTGGCTGTTGAAAGCTTTAAGGGAGTTTGACGGTGGGGATAGGGTTGGGGAACCCAGGGTGAGCCAACTTGAAGTAGACATGATGCAGGTTGAAGCACCTTCGTCGATGACAGTTCGGCGTATACCTTTACCTTTCGAAGTGATATGCACCTGAAATGCAAGCTGTTGGGAAAGGGGAGTTTTACACTTGTCCATGTTGAAAATAGCAAGCATGGAATCCGTAGGGTCAATACCCCCGATAGACAAAAGCGAAGCTTTCTGTTGGCTAGGGAATTTTTGTAATACTTCGAGCGCCGACATAGTTGATGGCACTTGCACCAAATCCTCTACAATGTTGTAGTGTTGGGTGGCATGTGTAGATGTATTATGCATTGTGTGTCGAAGTGCCCCCTTGGGGCGTTGAATTACAAAGTCCTCAGCTAGCCTTTCGATATGCAGATCGTTGGGCAGCAATGGGTTTTGACATGAGGAGGGTTATGCTACTGGAGTGATAGGAGCTCCATAAGATTTGGCTCTTGTGGTGAGTTATACCATTTCAAATGTGTAAACGGTATAACTTCCTTCACCAGCTGAAGGATGTTGGGAACCATCGCTGCCACATGACGTGGGTTGCGGTTGGTTGGCAATGAGATTTTTCTACTGTTGAGTAGGTAAAGCATTTCTAAGGATAGCAGGTGCCTTACCAGAATCTCTCTTGGCAAGTTAATCCATGCATTCTTGAAGACGCAGACAATGTCAGGTTACGTGGTCTTCAAGATAGAGTTTGCACGGATATTTGGTGGTTTTAGCCTTCTCCTCATCAGTAGGCGCAACGACTTTCTGTTTCGGGTTGGGCTGCTCAGATGACTGCTCTTCAGAAGGAGCGGTCTTGTTCTTATTATTCTTGTTCATGCCACCAGATTTCTGTGTAGACTACACAGAGTTTATCGTAGTGGCAGGAAGAGCAGTCACTTTGGTAGAGGGTTCCACTGCCAGCTTGGTAATGGAGCCACTGAGTTGTTTTACAGTGACCCTAGAGGTTGCATCGACAATACTGTCGGCGTGCGCTCCAGGGTGCTAAGTGGTGGGAGGATTTGGGTTACCAAGAGCATGGGGGATTATGTTGTAGAGAGTGTCAGAATGTGAATAAATCAAATCTAAGTGCTGGGCACGACATATGGATTGGTCTTCTATGACCGCACCACCTAGAGAAACATCTCTAGCGATTTGTGGGAGTAAGGACTTACAGAATCAGTCCGTTAAGAGAAAATCAGGGATGGGAGCTTTGACCAACCTTCGCCTATGTCTCCATTCATGAATATGATCGGAGATGTGGGTGGTGGTATCTTGATGAAATGAAGTAAGGAGCTCTGTCCCTATCTCATAGTGGATAGGTAGCTGAAAGTGCTTTAGGAACTACATTGCTAAAGCGTCAAAGGTATTTACTGACATGCGTGGTAACTCAATATATCATTTCGCGGCATTGCTAGTGAGGGTGTGGGGAAAAATATGTAACTAGACACTATCATCCACCATAGAGTTTGAAACACACCAGAGATGGTATGTGGTGATATGGGTGCTCGGATCTTCCCCTTGCTTTCCGTCGAACTTTGGAATGTCTATCGTTATTTTATGTGGGATCGACAGCCATTGCAAGTTGTGGTAGATGGGGTCGTTTGTCAATTTGTATAAGTCGGGAATATCCAACGTTGCCAAAAAAGGTAGATTGTTGGGTGCCCCCGACTTGAACCATGGTGATGACGGATGACCTGAGGAGCTCTGTGCTCCTCCCATCGTTTGGTTCCCAATAGTGTACATGGGTTGCATGGTGTGGCAGTTGCTTTGCAATATGGTGTTGTAGAGTTAATTTCCATGAGGATTTTGATACTAGGGTATGAAATTTCCCCCGGTATAAGCGGTTCCCCCTTGACTCATTTAATTCTGTGAGTAGGGTGCCCCCATGGGATGGTTGGGAATCCCTTGTGGATTCCCAACCGACACAGAACTAACCATATGGCTTTGATTGATAGAGGGAACACTCATGTCAATTAGCAACTGTCCATGCATGCCTGAGAATGGAGGGGGAACTGTGACATTCCCCATCGGCATGTGCATATTGGGAACTGCCCTAGATATCTAAATTTGGGGGTTGGAACTGTACATTTGCAGCTGACCTTGTTGTTGGTAAACTGGAACCACGCCCATAGTGCCGCATTGAGTGTTATATGGAGCACTATATGTGGCACTAGTCGAAGGTATGCTTTGTGGCACCATAGGAGTGGAACATGGCATCTACTGGGTTCCACTAATAGAGGGTGGTATGTGAGTTGCCATACCTGGGACAAACATGATAGCGAGATTCCACATTACCGGTGTTGTGATGACTGTCTACTAGCGAAATGGTAGAGGACTAATAGTGTCTCTATAATTCCACAACCCTTGAGGCGTCGACTGGATAGATGGGAAAGTTCCACCTATTGAAGAAGGAAGTACAGGTACCACGGGAGGAATGATAGGATCCGACAGATTTGCAAGCAGAGTGTTAAAGTGAGGAATAAATCCTTCTGTGAAGAAATGCTCTGGAAAACTGGAATCATCGGTCGTCCTCACAGATCCCGTGTGTGATTTAGGAGACTGCTTCCTCGAAGATAAGGAATCCGAGTTAGTGGAAATCGGCGGATCCTCCACAATGAGTGGAGGAAGTCCTAACAATCATTTGGATTGATGATGAGGGCTGGATGTAGCCATAGTGATAGTTAAGTTTTATCAAATAGATTTTAATGTGATATTCTCTAAAGTCTCAAAAATGATAGCACTCAAGTACCTAAAAAGAAAAGTTACACTAAATATATCAATTAGAAAACAGAGGGAAATTACCTCGTCTGATAAGCACTGATTACTGGAGATGGAACCTGTTATCACTTAGAACTAAAGGTTTAATGCATACAATTATATGCCCTAGTCCGATGACAAAGGTTTATGTTTAACCTGTTTCCATTCTTATTTGCCTCACTTAGGAATCAGAGTTTTAAAAGTTTTTAAGCTTAAATTAGACTCTGCTCCTATTGGCTTTCCTCCACTCATCATTATTCCATAAGTCATGTCTTGTTTATGCCAAGTCACCTTGTCCTTTAGTGATTCTGCAACGCAGTCTTATTGTTCCATTTCGCAGCGCAATCATAGTCTAGCAGTTTCGCAGCGTGTAATGATTAAGCCATTTCGCAGCACATCATTAGAAAATATAACTAACAGCGCTGCGAAATCATGGATTCGTGCATTCCGCAGCGAATATTTCCTGAAATGTCAAGTCCATAGGTGAGTCAGCATGTCCGTCCATTCATGCCAGTCTAAGGACCTCTTGAAATCATGTCTGAACGTTCACTTGCTGCTCCTCCACCAATAGATTTCTGATATGCACGGAAATCTCATTCCCAAGAGATTTTAACCGTGCATAGTCCTTAATTATGGTCGTGAGGGGGCATGAGTAACCAGTCATTTTCCAAATTTGAATTTCAAGCGAGGCTGTTCAAGCGAGCCTGATTACAAGCGAGGCTGAGTTAAAAAGGAAGGTGAATCATCTCGACCGGACTTGTTAGTATTCGGTTGTGAAGATTTATGAGTTAGAATTTGGTTGTGAGAATTTCCAATTTAGAATTTGGCCGTGAAAATTTCAAAGTGAAGATGGAGAGAAAGGAGCACAGGTCCGGTAAATGCCAAAGGAATGAACTTGAAGGCCTAGACATAACCTTGAGAGATGAAGGCGTGAAGAAGGTGTTTAAAGATGCCGGGTGCTGGAGATTTTGTAAAAAGCTGCAAGGAGGGCATGCATAGGTAACAAAAGAGTTTTCACTTAATTTTACTAGTTTGAATTCAAAGGTTGCCATGTTAGAGATATCGGTTTCTCCAGAAGCAATAGCTGCTGTGACCGAGATACCAAGAGGCCAGGAAGAATGGTTTAAAAACTTTAAATTTGATAGAAATCCCTGTAAGGAGTTCTTAAAAGAAGCATATGTAAATGAGGATTATACAAAAGCAGTGCCTAGGTTCTATCTCAAGGAACATTATGCTCTTCTTCTTACCTGCATTCAAAAGTATTTAACCTGTGAGGGAAGATACAATAAGGTTTATCCTTATCATTTCAAACTGCTCCTGCATTTTACCGGGAAGGTCTCCATAGACATTCCATTTTATTTATTTCACAGTCTAAGTAAAATGTGTGATAAGGTTCAGCTCAGGAAAGAGGACTGTGAAACCTCTTTATTTCACCATGGCCTGATTAAGTTGATGATTCTAGATAGCCTCCAGAAGATAGGCCGAGACTGGAATTCTTTTATCTTTATGGCTGGTTTCCAAAGAAAAACTGGTCTTACTCCTCAACCAGTCAGAGAGTTTACAATAGCTGAGCTTCAAAGGGAGGCAAGAGCTAAAAAGAAAACCAAACCACAGCCACCAAAACCAGTGAAGCCGTCAGTCATTCAAGAACAGCCTCAGAAAACAACAAAGGAGAAGACTCAGGGTAAGATGACTGTACCCAAAGTAAATAAACCTGAAGCAGTCACAAGGGTGAGGACAAGGAGCCAGATTAATAAAGAGAAAGGCAAAGCCATAGTTATCGAAGAGAGCCCTGTGTCTAAGGCGAGCCTAAATGATCTATTACAGGCTATTGAGTGAGAACAGTCTAAACTGGTTGAGATTGATTTGACACAATCACCACAGGTAAAGGTTAAGAAAACAAAGGCCTCAAAAAGGCTTAAGTTTGATGAGCCAGCCCAGGAATTTGTTTTCAAGCCAAGAAGACCCATGACTAGGAATTTCCAGCAGGTACAGGAAGCACTGCCCAAAACAGAGGAAAAAGGGAAAGAAACATGACCTCAGCAAAAAAGCAGCAAAAGTAAAGCAGCCATTACATCTCAAGGAGATTATGTGGCAGCCATGAAAATCCAAATAGAAGCAGCTGAGGAAGAAATCAATCAACTAAAGAAAGCCACTGAAGACTTGAAGGCAGAGCTAAGCCGGGTACCTAATAAATGAATTCGCTTTTCTGGAAAGATTTTGTTCCCAATTTTGCTAATTTTGCTCAAATTTTAGTGTTTTGAAGATGTTTAAATCCCTGCTACACATGTGAAGCATCAAAGGGAGTTTTTGGCACCTAATGGTTGGATATGATATAAGCTCTCGGGTTAAAAAAGCAAACTGTTTTAAATAAAACAGCAGTTTCGTAGCGCGCTACGAAACTGCTGTAGATGATGTTTTTTTAAACGCAGACAAACAGTTGATTTTATGAGCGGGAGTTTTTGAAAAAGGGACACCTGTCCATCACCACAGCCTACAGCATATCTAAAACGTGGCCATGTTCCATTCTTTGGGTTATTAAAGGCTCAGAAAGGTGCAGTTCATGTTCGAGCAAATTATGGAAAAAGAAGCCGAGAAGCAGGGGACAGTTCCTAATACCACGGACAGATAGGGATCCAGCGTTTAAAGGCTAATATGGCATATTTAATATCCAGCTCAACGAAATCTAAAGAGAACCAGGTGTCGAAGGACGAGGAGTAGCCACTATGGCACGAAGATGGAGTTAGAGTCATAATTGATTTAGGACTTTTTAAAATTACAGTCAGCATTTTAATTGTATTTAATAGACAGTTAAATAGTTGATAAGTGTCTTTAGAGATAAGGATCGATTTATTAAAATTCCCCTCATGCTGGAGGAGGAAACTCGAATTAGTTAGAATAAGGATTATATATAGCTGAGACAGAAATGTAATGAGGGTTGGAAATTTGACAGCAGAAGTACTGTTTAAGCTTATGTAAAGACCATTTTCAGTAATACAAAGCATCTACTTTTCTTCTCAGGATTCATAAAGGATTTGTCATGTTCAGAATATGT